>JAULBZ010001025.1:0-24678 GCA_032360805.1 Neoturris breviconis | reverse complement strand
GAACCACCCGTACTTTCAACACGCTTGTTTCAATAGATTCTTACGAGTTGTATCTCCTCTTCTTTTCATCTCCCTGGTCTAATAATCTAAATCTACTTATTGTAGAAATGGAACCCAGACTCTGGATGTCACTAAGTGGCATACAAGTCAAAATGCTTTATGATGCTTTATGAACAAAGGGTTTGCTTGAAATAGAAACAAGTAATCATTGTGGGGAGTAGCTTTTTTTAGTGTAGCTTGAGCACTTCTAAAAAGACAATAGTCCATGTTTTTTGTATTGAAGATTAAAGTACATGGGTTGAAACTGTCGGTCATCACTGTGGAGAGCTTTTTCAGAATATTTTCAGCCAAATTAGCACAATGATGACTGACAGTTATTTTGAGCCCTAAAAGTATAAAATATGATAAAGGTAATACCTTATTGCTTGAAATTAGAGCGCAATACTAATTTATATGTAGGAAATTAACTTGACTGTAATTTACACATTTTGGCTGGCATTAATTAATACGAATACAAACTTTTTCCAAAGTTTATAAAACGTAATAACATGATCTATGTTGATTCAAACTATAAAACTATTAAGAATGAAAGAAAATTACATGAAAATTGCATGAAATTGATGTAGTCAATATTATACTTTATATGCTTCTTACAGGTAATATCCCCCAAGCTTCTTTGATGAGTAGGTCGGGCCTTGGAATTTAAAGAACTATAAAGCTTCTTCAAAAGTACATTTAAAAAATTATATTGCCAAACATATTTATTCAATCCGTCTAAATAAACGTTTTAAAAATTAATGCGATACAAAAATAATGCAAATTTAGTAACACAAATTTTTCAAAATTGCATTTATTATGGCCACGTTATTTTCATGTAATAAAGTGGTACAATATCAAAAGGCTGTAGAGCCATTACCTTAAATATTTTTGCATATTATTTTGTAGGGTGGTTTACAAAATCAAAATGTTATACCTACTGAAGAATTGTTTGAACCGTTAAGTCCTGAGTCAGATTTCTTTGATAATCCTCAAGAAGATACCAAAGCTCAAACCAAGCCTACTGAAACAGAACAAGTATAAATTTCTTATTATTATCTCCTCTTTTTTTTCCCAAACTGCTGGCCATCACTTGTGGAAGCATGTTTCTTTTTTAGCAGAACCCGCTGGAAACTATGCTACAAAAACACTCCACCACTGGTGATGTCCAGCAGTTATTTCAAGACCTGAGTGAATGATTTTTCTTGAAATCAATAGTTGACGTAATTATCAAGCCTGAAAATAACGGTCTGGACAGATATATTCAGGGTTGAATCTCATTTGCAGATACTGCTGTTGACCCTATTCCTACTGGGATTATTAGGGTTCCAAGAATTTAGTTACTCATTTATTTATTTATTTTATTTTTGTTGCATACCTTTTGATGGAACCATGCTGTTGAAACGTTCTAGAAAGTTATGTCAACATAAAATAAACATTTTAACATAATTATTTTCTTGATGACGACATCAAAGCAAAACAGTTGATGCAAAAATAATTTTAGGAGAAAAACATTTTCAATAAAAAAAATTAAAATTGCTAGAACAATTTTCAAGCAAGAGAGAATTTCCTAAAAAAAAAAGTTTACTACCTGTCAAAAATGTAGTTGCTAACAGAAAACTATCCCTATTTTCCTTTTTTTCTTTCAAAATGATCCTAGATAAATTATAGGAAAAGTCCTAAAGTATCTAATCATATAAGCTGTTTATTCGGAAGTTTTGATAGGACAGGGACACTGGTTTATTTACTTTTTTCTCTAGACTGGTTACGAAGATATAGAAAGTGATGAGGATTTAATGTTG
Organism: Neoturris breviconis; assembly: GCA_032360805.1. Lineage (NCBI taxonomy): Eukaryota > Metazoa > Cnidaria > Hydrozoa > Anthoathecata > Pandeidae > Neoturris > Neoturris breviconis. The sequence goes on along the minus strand of JAULBZ010001025.1, from coordinate 22,840 downwards.
GAAGATTTCGATTTTGATGATCGTCATTTACAGAATGATTTTGATGCAGATGAAACATGGGCTTCAGTCTCGCTAAGCTTTAACCCATATCAGTGTTCCTTATCACCTCTAGAGGTTTGTAGTTCAGCTTAAAAAATGGTTAAAATTCTGGTTAAAAATAATTAGATTTTCATTATGCAATAAAATGAAATTTATTGTGAAATAAGAAAATTGCAATTCATAATGGCAGGCCTCTGAATTCACGACGGCATTCCCCTGTGGAGGAGCATCTTTTGAGGCTAGTTTACAGCCAACAGGGCAAATTAATCTCCAAAGATGCTCCTCCACAGGGGAATGCTGACGTGAATTCAGAGGTCTGGAATGGCAGTTTCATTGACAAGGTAATCTCTAAGTCATAAAATATTTCAAAGGATATCCTTATAAAATATATTTAATGATGCAGAGGGTCTGTAATTTCGAGGAATTTAAAATGTGTTTAATAACAAACACCATGGCCTAAAAACTGTAACTCTTGTCTACTGTCGAGTTACTGTCTGAGAGTGTTATATACTTGAAACCCTTGAAAACTTTTCAGTGCCAAAATAAAAGCAAGTATTCAGCAAGTATTCACTGGCGGAGAGTGTTATATTCACACTGTTGTTTGATTTATTTGATTTACCTGAGTAACTATTTTCATTTCTTATCCAGACAATTCCATCGTTGGTTGAAACTAAATTTGAAAAGTTAGTCAAAGAATTTAAAGATACGCAGGATTTGAAAGAACCAAGTCAAGTAAAACAGTTACAAGATTATATTGTGTTAGATAGTGAAGCTGAACGAGATGCTAAATGGGTCACCATGTTGGAATCACTGCCAAGTATCATCCCAACTGCTATGGTATGTTTTTAAGAGTTCATAGAAGAAGGGAAAAAGAGGAAAATAATCGCTATAAAGGAGTGCTTTTTGAACACAGCATCAGGCTTATTCAGGCTACCAAGCCTGAGCTGTGCTCAAAATCCTCCCTTCACAATGAGTTCTTGTATCAAACAAGTCTCAAGATAACGGTCGAATATCACCCCTGGAGGAGTGTTTTTTTAGTACAGTTTTCAGCTGCAATGCCAACTGTTATATTGAGGCTTGGAATACTATGTTATAAAGGAGAAGCGTAACGTGTCAATGATGTTGCAATTTTTGGTCCCTAATCATTAGTCTTTGTAGTAGAACGAACCATTTACACTTATTTCCCAACTCATGCATGCGTTTTGTGTAGCATTGTGTATCCTTTTTTGGGTTAATTTTTTGGTGCCCTATTCATCCTGTAATAAAGACCATCAGCATTAATAGGAATTTCCTGTAGGTGAAAATTTGGTACAGAGTCACGCAGAGGATAAATATTTGAGCATTGCTTTTAAGGATTTTGTACCTATTTGCCTAGTGGAAATCAGCGTGAACATACAGGAGACATTTCTCTGCAAGACCTGATGTCATGAATAGTATTTTGCAGGAAATAGTCATGGATCTTATACTTGGCAACCTCCATTCTAAATCCATCAAGATAGATTCATACTCTTTCCATTCTTCTTGCTCTTATTTCAACCTGAACTGAATTTGATATTTTAGTAATTTGAACAATGACAAATGATTCATTCCGCTGGTTTAGAGAAAAGTAACTAGTCACTGTGGAGAAGCCATTTTGGGCATAGCTCCAGGCTTTATAACCTGAAGCTATGATCAAAAATCACTCTTTCACAGTGATTATTTACTCTTACCACAATCTCTGTTTTCCACAGGCTTATTTACATTCACAACCATCACAGAAGATCAAAGAAAAACATTTTCTCTGTATTATCACGGAATGGGCTATCTTTGGTTTGAACATGGATAAAGCACGAGCACTACCATTAGCTGTGAACATTCGATTCTTAAAAGCTGGTTTGAAATTAACTTGTCTTCTTGCCGATGCTTGTGATGAGTATCAAAGGTGATATACAAACCACAAAATAACTGTCGGACAACACTTGTAGTTGAGCGTTGCTTTTAGTACAATTTTCAACTTCAAAGCAGAAAATTGAATCCACAGGATGTCAGACAGTAATTTTGAGGCTACCATTTTAGAGACCATTCGTAAAATTGTTTTTTCAAAAACTTTTATTTAGACAGATTTAAAGTTGCTAACACTTTAGTTCCCATTACGCAATGAGACTAGTCACTTTAAAAGGTCATCACTTTTTGAAAGATTATCACTTATTTCGTCGCTTGACCTTACCACGAGGCAAGTAAATGCCGAGTTATGAACACTGAGTTACGAATATCCCGAGTTACGAAGCATTACGGTTGCAATGCCATATTTTTTAAAAAAATAAGTAACTCAATGAAAAATCAAAAAATTAATCACCAAGTTAAGAACGTGTGTTTCATGACTTGATGAAAATATAATTTTTCATGAAAGTTTGAGTTACGTAACTCGTTCAAAAGTAAAATAAAATAATTCTTGGGTTAAGATGTTTTTTTAATTTATTCGTTGAAAATGACATGTTGGTCGTGTGTGCTGTTATTTCTGGAAAATATTTTGTCACAAAATTTTTGTTTATTCATATCTAGGCATATAGATGTCTAGACGTAACGAAAACATTTGATTATTGAACAAAGGAATTTGTTCATTATTCAACAAGTAAAAATTGTTCTATGTTTGACGTTTTAAGCTTGGTTCCCACTTGATGATTAAGTGTGATAAACATGATTTGATAGTGACATCAACGTCATGATAAGAATGCGATAATATCATTTGCACTTGACTACAAAATTGTCGTGAATATTTTTTTGTTTGTTTTCTTTTATTGTAAATACCGCATCTATGTCAAAATGGTGCTTCCAAAAGGCTCACATGTTTTTTTTGGTTATTCTTTTTGGCACCGAAAAGGGGAAAAAAATCAAGGCATTAGAGTACATTTCTATATATTTTCTCTAGATAGGCAAGACATAGAAACAGTTAAGTCAAAATACAAGCTTGAATGAGGCCGCAACAGCTATATTCATAACTTCACTTTCACAATTCCTTTTTTAAGCTTTGAAACCCCGCAAAACATGTCCAGGCAACCCCACCGACTTAAGAGAGATTAAAAACATATTTTTAAATTTTATTTCATGCAGCACCGCTAAATATAAAGCACAGAAAATTTATTATCTGACGATTATGCCAAAGCTTTTTTCCGCACATCTACAGATCGGCTGCAAACAGAGACTTTTTCGAAAAGTATTATAAAGATTTTTGTTTGGAATGCCAACCTATGAAAACTAAATCTGTAACTCGGATGGAATTTAAAATAGTAATCTAATCTTGAGTTATGTAAAACGATGAAAATTAAAATATCTTTTCCACCGAGTTATGAGCTGAAGTGTGTGTTCTTTGTAACTCTGGATTTCCATAACTCCATGTTCATAACTCAGTGTTCATTACTCAGTGTTTATCTGCCGCCCTTATTGCTTACATGTTTGCACTGATATTATTTATTTGTCGCTTTCCACATTAGTTTATTTTAAACTTTAAAGGGAAGCAACAGTTTCTTTTGTGTATAATTTTGTGTATTTTAGTGACCCCTTTTGAATAGAAGTAAAGCAATGAAATATCAAAACCTAATATTTTTGTTTTTTCCTCATTACTTGTATTTAAAAGATGCCATGTGTGACATCAATTACCATTAGAATGTCTTATCTGTCTTATCTAGTGAAAACCAGCCTTAAAATTCCTACAGTCAGATAAGTTTGACTTAAATTATAATTACGTAATATTGCACTACCTTTTGATTTTGTATTTTATACAAAATTTTCTGTCAAAAAAAGAGCATTTCTGTCAGAATTAATGAAACTACTTTTGACCAACGTCAACGACGATAAAACTGCTCTGTAGGGTGTTATGTCAACGAAATTGAATTGGTTTGCAGAAACAAATGTAAACTCTTCTGTAAATTTTTGTGATGATTCTGTGCTTTCATATTCTCTGTTGTCATTCTTGCTGACACACAACATTGGAACAATGTAGAAACACCGTCCCAACATGTGTGTGCGCACTGGGACCATTTCCAATATTGAGTTTTAAGTTAAACTTCTATAATTCGAACTCTCTTGGGACTTAGAAAATTGTTCAAATTAGAAAAAGGTTGAGTTGAAGGGGTAACTTTATAATATTTATGAATAAATAAACACTGTACTGAAGGTTTAGATTTGGTGTTTCTGAGCTGACTGCAGAAATAAACATACAAAGAGAATAAGATAGCAGATTAAGTCCGGTACCCGTGCTACCACTGATGTAGATATTTTAAGTTTCAACTTTCAAATTATCACTTTGAAGGAGTTCATAGCCTGAAACTATGCTCAAAATCACTCCTCCACATTGATTATTTTGCTCTTATTTTGACCACTGGCTACTCTCCATATGTTTTATTTTGAATACAACTTATTTTTTATTTATCGTTTAGATTACTTATTGAAAATGATGTACAAGAGAAGCTGATTGACTTGTTAAAAACCAATCATATGGCTTCTTCATTGAAACTTTCTATCGTAAAAGCTTTGGATATAACAACAAATACTGCTTATGGAATGGAAAATTTGCTTGGATGGAATCTAGAGGTACTAATAATTTATTAACTAAAGAACGACAAAATTATTAGTGGATGTAATTTTTTTATAGACAAAATTGGCACAGCAAACTTTGTCCATTGATCTTATATTGATATGTTAATAGGGCAAAAATGCAATATGGGACATTCGATTTGTTTTATTAATATTAAAGAAACCATGTTTATTGTACTGTTCAAAGTTTATGAGTGGTGTCTTTTAGTGTTTTTTCCCATTTATTTTTAACTTTTTTTTAAAATTACTTTTAATAGACCATGTTCCCGAGGTGCTAGCATTTTGAAATTTGGTACCAGCATTTGTGGCAATATTTTAGAAGGATTTGCGAAACTTTTTCTAATTTCGTACACTCAGTCACAAGTTTTGGGTAAAAATGGTTCAAATTGAGTTTTCGGTCTGATCGACCGAAAAGGCATATGGTTAAAGCATGCCCTCTGTACATATAATAGTCTAAATGTAGCCTGTACAGTGTAACATATACCAATTCTTTATATCATAACTAATACTATAACATAGGTTATTCTCCATTTATATTTGGTGTGTACATAATGCTATGATGTATAATGTGTGTATGCAATTCATATCCACTGTAGAGGAGAGATTTTTAAACAAATTTTACTACTCTCCTCCACAATGATTTGATATAATTTAATTTCACCTTGATAATGGTGTTCTAATTGTTTATTTGAACTAAAATTTTATCAACTTAATAAGGACACGAAACCCTAATAACCATGTACAATTTGGGTGTTTATTTTACAGCAAACACAATAAAATGCAATTTAAATTGGAAAGAACCACTGAAGGGTGTATTTATGTGTAAACTTTGTGAATGAGATAATAATGTTTCTCTTTTAGCCATCTGCAAATGATGAAGAGATAGACAGTATTTACGAAGAACTTGTGTTGTACTTGGTAAATCAACCTACTGTACGTGTTATTGCATCGATAAAAGCATTGTTACAAAAAGTCCATTTCTATGAGAGTGTATCAACATTACAGTCTATTTGTACAAGGTAAGCTTTAGAAAGAAAAGCATTACCTTATGCGTAGAGATTTTCACAAACATTCATTTTCACGAATGAAAAAAGTTTCAATTTTTCGCATAATTAATTTCCCAAGTTTAGGGGAGGGGTGAAAAGAAAGAATTTTTTTTTTAATCTCTTTTAAACTCTCAATTTCACAAATTTTGTTTGGAGAAATACATTGATGAAAATACAAATAGAAATAATAAAAGCATCATTGCTTGCATCTCTGAGGATAGTCCATTGCAGGTGTTCCCCTGTGGATGAGTATCTTTGGAGGCTGCAAATTAGTCTCCATAGATAAATTTCCAAAGATTCTACCCCACTGGGGTTGCTGACGTGAATTCAGAGGCCTGTCAATGGCTTGCCACTTTTAATCAAAAATAAAATCTGTCTTTTCAGAATGATGTATTTTTGCTGTTGATTCGATGCCACATGTATCACAATGTCCAAGCCTTAAAATATCTGTCAGATAACTTATGTAGTGGAATGTTTTTAAGTACAGCTTTCAGCTCCATGCACCCGAAGAACACTCCTCCTCAGTTGATGGCTGAAAGTTATATTGAGGCTTGCATGCCTGCTGGAGAATATAGGAAAATTGAGATGTAGTTTTGTGATTTCATCTCCATTCTTAGTAAATCAATCTTGTAGAATTTTAAATGCAAACACTGTGTAAAGTATAAGTAAAAAAGCTAACCTAGAATAGTCACTATTAATTATATTGGTATGGGGCCGGATGAATGAACTTGACATTGCAAGTCGACATAATCTCTCTGAATGCTGCTGTGAAGAAGCGTGTTTTGTTCATGACTTGAGTAGATTAGTTTCTTATTTATAAAATAAATCAATCGATTTAAAATTCCTAATACATTTCTCAATTCCTGTTGTGTCTTTTAGAATAACAAACAGCTCTGTTAAAGAAATATGCATGGATAATACAAAGAAAGAAGAAGAAGCTGAAGCAATGGAGGAAGATGATGAGAAGAAGTATACGATGAAACCAGCTATTGAACTTGATATAAGTAATAAAGACATGAGTGATATATTATCATCACTTGAGAATATTACAAAAATCATCGACCATGGAAACACTATAATTGTAAGTTGTATCTTCTTACATTCCGAGTCAAAAACAAACATGTAAACAAGAAGCCTCTATGTCTGAAAGATTTTTGCCTTATATTCAGAATTATTATTATACTATGTGGTCAATATAAGAGCAAATAGTAAGTGCATAGGAATTATTTTTTAGCATAGCTTGACCCTCCTCCTCAGTGATTAGTTACTCTTATTTTGACCATACCCATTTTGAATGTTGCTTAACTAGACCTTCTGCTAGATTTACTAAAAAGTTAGGGGAATTGTGCTGCTCATTTTCCTTGTATGTTGTGTCATCATCTTGTTCACTGAGAAGTTATTTGATTACTATTACGGGACGACTATGTAATACTGTCTGAAATTTGTTTGAATTAAAGCTATACTTTCAAGCAGCATTTAGATGCGCTTTGGAAGAATTTATTACAGATGTCTCCATACTAATTGACCAAAGTTGACTCGGTTAAAACCTATACTTCTATGCCTGGAGGCAGCCCTTTTTATGCAGTAATGAAGAGATTTATTTTGCTACCGTAGAAATCTAATGATGAAAACGATCAATTATAAGCTCTTTAGTGCAAACATTTGTTCACTCTCCTATTATCTGTACTGTCTTTCCTGATAGAAGATGAAGTTGCTTTTTAACTTTGGCTTTGTTTTAGGTTATTTATCTATTTCAAAATCAAAATAACAACAAAAATACTCTCTGTGAATTTCTACCAATGAAATGTCTATAATTTCTTTCTACGCACGCACATTTTCTGTTCAGTTTCCATTCTGCAGAAAATTTGCTGAGTGGAAAACGGCCTTAGTTATTGTTGTTTAATGCTTGAAATTCACTCTTCAATAATTGGGTTTCATTTGAACACTGAGTATCAACAACGTAGGTTATGGTATACTTGGTTTATTACAATAGTTATATTATTTTTGTAGTCACAACCAAGTGTACGTTCATTTCCGACAACTGCAAAATTACAGGAAGAAGTCATTGAAGATTGTTACCCAGCTGTGATGAGATTACTAGCAAGTCGTCGATTTCTTGAATCAATTTCCATTCTCGTTTCTTCGCCCTTATTTTGTGAACCTCTGTTGTATGTAGCTATTAGAGATATACTGTTTTTACTGCTAAACACAAACAGAGGTAGGTTTGGTTTTATAATTGGTTCTTACTCTATTATTGTGCAACCCAATGTTAGATATCGTCATGCTTGGGCTCAGATAATCAAAGTTAAAAATTTGTATTCTTTTTAGGCATCTTGCATCTATCTTCTGAGCCAAACACATGTAATGGTTTGATACGGGTCTTGCTGCAAGCATCTGAAACGGATGTTGATTTCACTGAAATGCCTACATTGAAACACTACCTTATGAACCCAGATACAGCAGAAGGGTGTACACCTCATCATTTGGGATTGTTATTAGTGTATCATTTGCAGAGTTTACAAGGCGTTGATCAACTACTAAAGACTGCTAAACTAGGTAACTTGGTTATGTCGAACATTTTACACTGTATTAGCATTTATTCAGAACTTTCTTGCCAAAAATACATCTGTGAAACATTGGCTTCCTGGAAGATTATTTGCACTTAAATTCGCATATTGATACCCTCATCTTTTAGCTATGGCATAACTTTGATTTCAAATAATTGCAGATGTAAGATCTGGAGGAGTGTATTCTAAGTTTTTCATACTCCCCCATAGTACCCTATTGTCTTGCAAGCACGTGTCATAATATAGGTGCATGCACCTGTATGGCTCTCATACATCCAAACACCTTGAAACTGTCGATAAACATGTTGTGTTAAAGCTAAGAAAATGATAATTTGAGAGAGGAACTATGCATGTTATTTCCATGTTTTCACTTTTATTCTATGAAAATATTCTTTAATTCTTAGTTTGTTTTGTAACTGTCTGTTGAGGTCCTTTTATTCTGCAGTTGCACAGGGGAACTTCCTGCCCATTTTGCAGAGGTTCACTTTTATGGCATTAAAATAAAGTTTGGGTTATTATGTACAACTGGAAAAGTATAGGTGCTTGCTAACTTGCATTTTCTTAGTTCAAAATTCCAAGAATCTTAAATTTTTTATTATAGGCACATGCACTTACTTGCAGGGTAATGGGGGACTTATTCTGCAGATAAACTGTAAATTGCATCATATTCGTTTTATAGATTTGGGTTTGGTTGAAATGGATAGTGCAGATCATATATCAATGCTACATACGTTATATGCCATGACATTTACACCAATAGGTGAGTTTCAGCTATTACAAGTGGTAATTGTCAAGAAGAGTGCATAGTTAACCATCTTGCACTGTGATAAGCACTATAGCATATCTCTTTTATCTAAAAAAAAAAAGATAATTACAATTTAATTAATTTCTAATGAATGATTAATGTAATTGATGTTTTGTTCCTAAAGTAATAATGTTTTGATACTTAAGTTATTTTGTGATGTAATTATCTTTAATATAATATTTATGTATTTATATTCTATACGTGTTTTAAATAAGATGCTGTAATATTGTATCCACAAGTAAACAACAACTATTTACATCAAGAGGAGGTGTGGTCGTAGGTGTGGAACTATGGATCTTCAGTCGGGGATAGGGATTGCAAGTTAGCCTTGTAACACTTGTGGATTTACTGCCTTGTAACCTTACTGGCTAGCCCTGATTGATACTAGAGTTTACTGGCTAGCCCAGTAACACTAGGGCTTAACTGATTAGCCCTAATACTAGTTTGCTGGCTAGCCCTAATACTAGGATTTACTAGTTAACCCTAATTTTAGGGTTTACTGGCTACCCTGGTAATGTAAGGGTTAGGGTGATTTATTAAATCAAAAAGGCTGGAAACTTGATTGATGTTGTAATGAACAAATCAAAACCGTCCTTGGGAGATATGCTATAGTGCATTTCATACCCTCTTCGATTGGTCAATTTTTTTCAGAATTAATCACTTATTTTAATCTCTGTAGTTGATCAGGATTCCTAGTAAACACTGCAGAAGAGAGTGTATTGATGAAGTTACAGGTGTACTCCAACAATGTCCTCTTTGCACAGTGCTTACCTATTGTCAGGTGTATTGAAACATTATGTATTACTTTTTTTATAGGTAGAGATGCAGTTACTGCCACATTCTCGCAAGGTGATAACTTGAAATGTCTTCTGCCATTTCTCATTGGTAATGAAGAATTTGAATCAAAGGTGAAAAAATCTGTTTGCAGTCGTTATGCATCTGTTCTGATAAATATAACACTTCAACATTCCGATAATGTTGACTATCTGGAGAGATTTGGTTCAAAACTTCTCACAATACCAAAAAAAGGTAAAATTGTTTTGCTACCTTTAGGGACCATCCCCAAAATTGGTTTGCAGGGAAGAGTGCTGAATCAACGATCTTGCATTTGATTGGTTTCTTTGTGCTAAAAAAACACTCTTCATTGTAGATTACTTTCTTAAAAATTTAAGAATTTTAATTTCTTTTAAGTTGCTAAAATCTGCCTTTTGGAAACAAATTTCGGAGATGGTACCTTAGCTTCACATGTTTACTGTTTGTTAGTATTCGAAATAAGAACGAATAAGCTCTGTGGAGGAGTGACACTTGAAGCTATGCCCATAGATGCCTCCATCACGGTGAATTTATGTTTACTTTATGTTGGATTGAATTACATTGTGATAATGCTGCAACAACATGGAGAAGGTTGATAATCACTAATCACACTGTTAATTGACTTTCTTTATACGCTCCCTTCCTCATTCATATCACAGAAGCAGACTTTGTTTTACCAATTTACCACATAAATATTAACCCTGCCATTTTGGTTTTTATATGTAGAAAATGACAAGACACAAGAAGATGTACATAACCTACTATCACCTTTGGAAAAGATTGCGAAATTAGATGACCATGCTATTTCAAGTCTACTTGAATTTTTGAAATCTGAATTGGACGACTTTAAGATTGGTTCGGGGAACATACGTAGTGTATTGACAACACTTCGCTTACTCAAACATATTCTCAACACTTCAGAGAATAAAGACAGTGAGTGTAATGATTCCCATGCCTCCAGTATATTATAATATCCTATGTATGTGTCCTGGGACCTTTTACCTGGGTTTATGTTTGGAGGCACTGGTCTGGGAATGTGGCAGTCTTATATACAAGGAGACTTGTACATGGTGCTTGCACAAAAACAGGCATATGTTTTCATAGTCCCTCACAGCCCATAAGATAACCCTGTGAGCTTTTATACCCAATGGGCAAAAATGTGTTCAAAGTCTGCAATAAAGAAGCTAGAACAGTGTTTTCAATGCTGTTCCAGCACGCAGACTTTGAACAAGTTTTTGTTCAATGGGTAGGAGTCTTATACACAGTGAAGATTTTATGTGAGGAAACAAGAAAGCTTAGGAACCGTCTCAAAAATCTACAGAGGAGAGTACTGAGTCAATGATCTTGCAATGGATTGGTTTCTTCATACCATTGACCTAACACACTTTTGCACAGATTAATTTTTGTTGAATTTTGTCAGTTTTAGTTGATTTTACCCTAACAAAGAAGTTGGTTTTGAGACGAAATTTGAGATGGTCCCTTATATTTAGGGGCACTTACATCTCGGATGGGTTATTTGTAGGATTCTTATTAGAGACTCAATTAATCTGCACAGAAGGGTGTTATGTCGACAAGCTTGCAGTGGATTGGTTTCATTGGTACAAAGAAACCAATCCATTGTAAGATAGTTGACTCAATACTCTACTCTGTAGATTTTATTTTTGAAATGATCCCTTAGCATTTATACCTCTGCTTACTCTATACAAATAGCTGACAGTTACAAAAATTGCTACATCACATTGTAATTTAAAGTTAGGTAAATTTCTATTGTGCAATTTTCACAGACACTATGCTAGTTCCCACTTAAATTGAAGCTTCATGCCTTCATACCTCCTACTCAGTGATTAACTGCTCCTATTTTTAACAATGTTTAAATTGTTGTTCTAGATACCCAGAAAGATCTTCAATGGCGTCTCTCTGTTATACAAATGTTTTCAAATAATGCAATGGAAAATTTCATTACCATTTTACATAAATTAGGCGAGCAGCTACTAGCTCCGTGGAAACAAAACGAACCGTTTACAAATAATCAGTGCTTCATTCTAGTAAACGTTGCTATGCTTACATTGGAGTTGATTGATATTTTATTGACACATTCTCTCACTACAGCTTACTGTTTTAAAGATGCTCGTCTTGTTCAGGAGTTATTTACACTACATAAGATTCTGTGTTCAAAACCACCGTCTGGATTGCTCATGAGTGCTTTAACGAGGGTACAGGATAATATCATTGAATTGCTGATGAAATTCATGAAAGGCACTACTAAGGCTCCTGAGTCTGAAGAAGGTTTGTTTTTCTAGCCTATTCTTTCCTTATGTATGTTAATGATAGTATGGTATAAAATCATTGAATTGTTGATAAAATGCATCAAAGGTATTGCTAAAGCTACTGAGCTTTGCTTTCCTACATTGTTAAGACACAATGTGTTTGTTTCACAAAATGTGTTGAGACACAATGTGTTTGTTTCACAAAATGCGTTGAGACACAATGTGTTTGTTTCAGTAGTTATAATTTGCAGATCTTTCTGTCAGTAACCACCATAATTTTACAACGGAGAACTAATATGATGACGGCAAACAACATGCATAAAATACTTGTTATTTAATTTGTGCTGGTTGTTCTACAAATTATTCTCCCTTTTTCTTTGCAGCTGAAAACTACTAAAAAACACTCCTCCACATAACTGTCAGACAATATCTATGAAGAAGTGTTTTTAGTATAGTTTTCAGTTTTTAAGGTGTAAACTATACTCAAATAGCACTCCTCCACAGGTGATGTCAACAGTTATTTCAAGGCTTAAAAAATTATCTTTAAATCATCCGGGTAAGCAAAAACTAGTTCAAAATTTGCAGTAAAGATGCTAGAACAACATAGCATCTTTACTGCTGACTTTGAACAAGTTTTTGCTCACTGGAATTGGGTTGTTTTCAAGAACGTTTATCGTTTTAGCTGTAAAAGCAAGTACCTGGTATATAATATTTCAAGAACTTCTCATATTCACTGTTATAAAACCAGAAAATTTTGTGACTGGATTGATTTTGTTATCAGAATTACTACCTACGCCGTTACCAGTTCATTCTTTACAAGAAGTTAAAGAGGAGCAAATATCCAAGGTAAGAATGTATCTAGCTGTAAACTATACCTAAAAAACACTCCTCCACAGGTAAATGTCTAACAGTTAAAGCTTGCACTGATGCCTAAAAACTGTTTTTTCAATATATAATGATTTAAAAATTTGAAGTCATATGAAACCCTTCAGTCAGATGGACCTTGAATAAAAAAAGTGAGTGTCTGTGCCTATGTATAATAAACAGTAGTAATCAATCCCTTTTGACTCAATAATTTGTTTTTAGATTATGAACCACAGGTTGTTTGCAATGGCAAATTTTAGTTGTTTGGGTACTCAGCTGAAAGCGATGATGAAAACAGTTATTGGATCTTGTTGCTCAATGTTGCAATATTACTTGCGTAGAGTAACTTGCCAGTTGATTGATTTGGGTTCATCTGTTGCTGGAATTATTATAAGGTGAGAGACTTCTCTTGTTTAGTTAAAATAACTGCCAGTCATCACTGTGGTGGAGAGAATTTTCAGAATATTTTCAGTCAATTTGGCTGAATATGTACTTAAAAATCTCTTCTTCGAAGTGATGATTGGCAGTTGTTTTAACCCCTGAGTTTAATGGTTTGTTTACTACTGAAACCCGGTTTTTCAGTAACTTAATCTTATCCTCTGTCATTTTTATTTTATTGCAGATCTCTATGTGAAATGATCGATGAAGCTATTAATGCAGCTAACAAAGAAACAGAAGAGAATGCAGCAATAACTGTTGACAACGAGGTAAAGAAAGATGTGAAGAAACGCTTCTTACCAACAATAATCAACAATGCATTCTCTCTTCTCTCCTATCTTGTTTGTCAACCTGGTGGTAAAGCCTCGTTTTTAAATCTAATGTCAACAACAGAAGAATCGATAACTGAATTCCCGGAATTCATTTCAAAAGTTATAAATGTAAAAGAGAAAGAGACAGACATTTCTTACATTGAGAGAAACCTGCTGCCATTATTTCAATCGATATGTGATCACGAAGTATGTCTAAAAGATTTTGATGGCGTAATAACTTTGCAACATTTATCAAATTCGTTACCTGCCTCGGTCAATTTAAAACCTATCGTTGAAATGTTATTTTGCTTATTAAGTACAGAGAATTTACCCCTTGGCATTCTAATTAGATCGTTAAATATATTGGAGTCATTAACAGACCATGACTATGGAATGCAGATTATTAAAGAATATTTGGCAACGAAAGGTAACATTGAAACAACAGTAAATAATCACTGTGGAAGAGAAATTCTTTAGCATAGCTTCATGCTTTGTAACCTGAACCTAAAACACTTCTTCCCAGTGGTTATTTGCTTATTATTTCAACCGCTACACTATATTTCTAGGCAAATGACATTAGTGCTGTGAGACAATAATAATCTTTTGATGGTTCTCCTGCTTGATACATTTCTAATTATTTCTGCTCCTCTCTTTATTATACATAGTGATGTGGATTAATTTATTGTATAATGGTTGATTTACACTAGGCGAACAAATTTGAGACATTTCATTAGTAGAAATTGGCATCACGTGATTATGACGTCAATTTCTACCAATGGAATGTCTTCTTTTGGCTTTTGCACCAATCTTTCTGCCTAGTAGAAATCAACCTAAAGAGTAGGTAATTTGTTTTTTTTATTATTTTTATTTGATTTATTTAAAGGTTGATTTCTATAAGGCAAAAAAAATTGCTGCGATAGAAGATTATCACACATTGTGTGACGTTGAATTCTACCAATAGAATGAATTCTTTTGGCTTTTGCTGCAAATTTATCGCCTCTTTGAAATTAACCCTTAAAATGTTTAGGCTGCTGTAGTAGTCAGTGGTCAAAACAAAAGTAAAATAATCATTGTCAAGGAACAAAGATTTTTAGCCTGAAGTTATGCTCATCCACTATGATTATTTGCTCTTAGTTGGACCACCGTTAAGGCAGTTTTCCACCAGAAGATTTTCCACGGAATAGCTGTGCTATGTCAATTTCTACCAATTGAATGTCTATAACTTCTTTCTACATGTGTGCATTTTCCGTTACGTTTCCGCGCCGCAGAAAGTTTTCTGAATTGGAAAACGGCCTCTAGTTGTTGTAAAGATAAAATTTGTCATGGATTTGCTGATAATTTACACATTTCTCAGCAACCATTTCAATGTTGATTTGTTGATGTTGTTTTTTCTATCTCCAAGAGAGGAGGGTAGAGAGAGGGAGAAGTATATTACTTGCTTCAATCAAAGCATTACATCACATCAATCTCACTTTCAGGCTTTTTTTACTTTAATTCATAAACTAGTAATAACCCTAACCCTGTTCCTAGGGTTATAAAGGCTAGTCAGTAAGCCCTGGTGCTAGGTCTACATTATCTACATTTCCTATCCCAATCGAAGATATGGTGCTAGGGCTGCTAGAATATATATCATCCTGATTCCCAACTGAAGATAAATAGTTCCATCCCTGTACACTTACTATCCCTAGATATTAAGTCGTTGTAGCTAGTAGTTTACGCGGGTTTTATATTTATGACATATATATTGAAGATTATATGTGAAATATTATTACTCATGTAGCAACATAATTCTCAACAAAAAACTAATGTTAATTACTTATGGATCATAAAACACAATTTAAATTAATCATGACTGTAATTATATCGTAATTATCTTACGATTTTGTAAAAAGTATTGCACCATAAAATATTAATCTGGTTAAGCTAACAATAAATCTATGCTGTGAAGATATTTGTCAAAAAGCGAATGATTGGTTTCAATTCTGCTGTTTAGTCAATTCTAAAACGATGGTCGAAATAAGAGCAAAATAATCATTGTGGAGGAGTGATTTTTGAGCATAACTTTAGGCTAAAAATACTGAAACTATGCTCAAAAATCCCACCTCCACAGTGATTATTTTCAGTTATTTCGACCACTGTAAGGTTATAGTTTTGTAGATGATCCTAAAGGTTAAAAAATTGATGTTTATATTTCTCACATATTAATTCTTAGGTGACTGCATTCCTGCATTCATTGACCGCTTAGTTAAAGAGGTTGAAAGCAAGTGTGATGTTCCTACAATATACAACACCATATCAACTTTTGTTGAATTTTTAAATCTTCTGAATTCATCTGGTCCTGAAAATTACTTGAAACCTGAAATTGATGATGTCAAAATTGAAGTTGATGCAACTGACCAGACGAAGGAATCTAAAGAAAATACGGAAACAACTGATGAAAAAATTAAAAATGTTGATCGAAATGCGCCACTACAGAGGTCAATATTTATCAATGCAACATTGTTGAAAAGTATACTGAAAATGAATGATAAGGATACAAGTGAACATGCACTAACAAAACTAGAGAAAATGATCGAAGTAAGTTTCATAGAGCATGGAGTGTGCACAGTGTTCGAAAAATAATAGCAACTAACCACTACGAAGGAGTGATTATTGAGCGGGTTTTGTAGCCTGAAGCTATGATCACAATTCTCTCTTGCATAGTGATTGCGTTGCATATTTGATGGTCTTTTTGACATGTTTCAAACCCCAACATTTCTAATGTCAATGTCAACACCGTGAAATCTTGGTTATAAGCACCCACCCTGGATATAAACTCTCCCGGATGTAAACCCATCAAAGTCCAACCCTAAATTTCTCCTGGTTATAACCCCAAGCATATCAGTATTATGTTCTCTTGCTACAGGTAAATAGATAATACTTATAATGTATAAGTATTTCGTAATTTAATATATTTCTATACGGATATTTATTTTGCAGCTTGTTGATGGTTTTCCACATTTTGCATGTAAATAACATACATGGTAGCTTTTGCCTTTTGCCTTTTTTGACATTCTACTTTCCATTTTCAAACACACTGTTATAAGCCCTTCTGGATATAAACCCACTAAAAATGGCCTTTTAAATTATATAAGACCAGGGCTTATAACTGGGATTTTATTGTATTGAATTAAAAACATTACATTGCAACAATTGTTGTTGTCATACATGGACATGCTTAATTATTAAAACTGTTCAAACAAGGTGATAATTTCTGAACAAGTCAGTGAATTGCTTGATGTATTGTCGAAAATCTTTTGCTCTTACCTTCACCTCAACGATCAAATTATCACATGGATACAAATAACCCCTTTACTATCTTGTGCCAAGCATCTATCACTATATGTTGTCATATTGTTTCAATCCATTTGTAATAAAAACAATGAACTACTTTGTTTTTCATTTTTGCAGGAGGAAGGAAAAGATGATGAAGAACTTGTCTCACTAAGTCAAGCTATTACAACATTACGAATGATCATGATTGCTACAGGTGAACAAGATGATGCTGCAGGTATATACATATATTCTATGAAATTTGCAATAGAAATATACTTACAATATCCATGACGGTACTTCTATTCAACATTGAAATGTTGTCGATTTGACACAATTAATCACTATAGAGGTATAGCAATAGAAAAGTGTTCGATAGAAAAACGATGGTATATTGTATATGAATTTTTGTACATTTTTGAATTATGATGAGGACATTGACTGCTAATTTTTATTAAGAAATTCAATGTAATTTAGAAGTTAGGAGGTAGGTCATTTTTTGGACTGGGTCCGTCCAAGCCTCAAAATAACTTTTGGAAATCACCTGTGGAGGAGTGTTGTTTTGTACAGTTTCAGCTTTGAAGTTAAAAACTTTACTCAAAAAAACGCTCCTCCACAGATGGTGTCCAATAGTTATTTTGAGGCTTAACGTTACAGAAAAGTCATGGGTCAAGCACGGTAACATGCCTTTGATAAAGAACAACGTTCAGTTATGAATCTACATTCTTATGATGTTTTATTTAGTTGAAAAAGCAGTTGATCTTGGTCAACCAGAAAATGTACAGGAACAATTTAACAAACGTTTAGTTTCGATGATCGTTAATAATACTGACGATGACAGGTAAATTGAACTCTGTTCCTCCATGCTCTATTTCATAGGTCATGAACCATAAGATCTTGATTACAGCGTGAATATAACTGCTAAACATCATCTGTGGAGGAGGGTTTATTGTGAAACTACTAGCTAGATAGAGTTATCAGACTCCATTTAAGTATTTGTTGCAGGTCTACTAGTAAGACAGGGTTAACAGACCATATTTGAATATTATTTCATGCAGGCCTACTAGCTAAGGGTTAACAAATTTCATTTGAATATTCTTTAGCATATCTACTAGCTTGGTAGGGTTAAAAGACTCCCATGGTAGCATTTTCGCATTAAACAGAAATAATCGTTTTTCGGCGGAACATTCCGAAATTGGAATAAACGAGATTAATTTAATGAAAGTGTTTAATGTTATTGTTTTGTGTTGATTTTTACTGCCATTAAAAAAAAATGTTATATTAACTAAAATTGGGGAAAAACATATTGATGTATTATAGCTAAAGTTGCATAGGTTTTGTGATAGATACTTTCTATGCAACATGAGGGACTGTGTCAATAATCTATAGAGAAGACGATCTGACAATGGATTGGTGTCTTAGCACCAATGATATCAATCTATTGCAAGCTCATTCAGAGATAACACCCTTGTTCGAAATAAGATATACTGTGGAGGTTTCAGGCTATTTTCGTATAACATTTTGAGAGTTTCCCTAAACAATCGTAGATTCCCACTAAGCATTCCATTGGTAGAAAAACTGATAATTTCAACCAATGAAATGTTTTCTTTTGGCTTCCGCACAAAATATTTTATCTAGAGAAATCAACCATTACACAGTGTATTAAGGTTGATTTACACAAGGCGAAAAGTTTGCAGCAAAAGCCAAAAGAATACATTACATTGGTAGAAATCGCCATCACACATGGTGTGACGTCAATTTCTACCAATGGTATGTCTTCTTTTAGCTTTTGCCGCAACTATCTTTTTTAGAGCAACAGCAAATGATTGGTTTGATGTACCAGCTCCTGAAGATGTTGATTCTGACAGCGAAAATGATGCTGTGAGTAGTGGATAAAGCTTGATTTCTGCTAGGCGAAACATTATGTGCAAAAGCCAAATGAAGGCATTCCATTCGTAGAAGAAATCGATAATTTCAACCAATGGAATGTCTTATTTTGGTTTTCGCACAAAATCCTTTTGCCTAGTCGAAAACCACCATAAATCAGACCTTTTAGGGGCTCCCTTACATAATTTTTGATTGGCTTATCAGTTTATCTTGAAACTATATGCAAGTTTTGACCACTTTCATAGCTTACTTTACTGAACTAAAAGAATTATACTGATATTAGCATTTTTACGATGACATCATCAAAAAGTTAAAATTAGTGAATTTTTAGTCTCATTCCTAAACCAATCTTCTGTGGAATTAGCAAATGAAATATTTCCAAAAAGTGACACAAAGGTAGCTAACATGTAGTACCAATTTCAGCACTTACCAAGAGAAAAATGAACAAAAAAGTTGGTCAATTTTTGGTCCCTAACTAGTCAACAAATTGGTCACCATGACAACTGGTGTCAATATGACAAAAACAAATAAAATGTCATTATATTCGAAATAAAATATGAGGAAAAGTCAACAAAATTCAAGGCTAATTGATTACCTTCAAAATTTATTAAAACAGGTTTCAGAGAGGAGGCCTTTTTATCTTCCCCTCTCCCTGGACTGAATAGGGTTAATAGTCTATGCAAGTGTACCCGTACAATATCATCGATGAAATAAGTGTATAATAATAGACTCAGTGAAATGTGCCTTCTCCGTTCTTTACCCTTGGTTAATAACCTAGCAAATGTGCAGTGTTTGATATAAAAGTAAATAATCACTGTGGAGGAGTGTTTTTTGAGCATAATTTCACACTATAAAGCCTAATAATAGACTCAATATATTTGCTTTCCTTTATCCCCAGTTAATAACCTATAAAAGTGTGACAAAGCCTGATTGACAAAAATAACTGTCAAACATGGCCTTTGAGCTGAAAGCTATACTGAAAACCTCTGCCATGGGTGATATGGAGTATTTTCGAGCTAAGGACTATACTAAAAACGCTTTGCCATGGGTGATGACCCGCTTGTAATGGAATGTTTTTGAACTTGAGGACTATAATAAAAACGCTCTGCCATGGGTGATGACCGACAGTTTACTTTCATGCTTGAAAATAAATTGTTGCTACTGTTGTTTGTTTCAATTTTTTTCTTGGTCTTTATGTTTAGTTAAAGGTTGATCTAGTGGCTTTAGCTGAAAAGTACCTACCGAATTTTAAATTTATTGAAGAGATTGAGAAAGGTTTTGTGGATACTACCGAAAGAAGGTCTAAAAGGTTAGTAGATCAATATCTGTGGAGAAGAGTACAGAATCTCGCAATTGATTGGTTCTTGTAATAAATAATCCAAGCAATTAAAAGTTTATTGAAGAAAAGTATTGAAGGTTTTGGGTACACGTATTTTATATAAGAAACCATGGTGAAGTGTGTAGTACTGAAAGCTTCTTTTTGGGGGAATCGAAGTTTTTAGTTCTAAAAATTTGTTATGTTTCTTACTTCTTTAGGCCTAAAATGGTCAACGGAATACAATATATAATACAATTGATTAAAATATGCTACTTTTTCCAAAGTAACACTACGGTAAATTCTCTAGTAATCGCCTTAAGCATTAAAAAAGGGAGGGTGCTTATTGGAGGATTTACCGTACTTTACAAAGTGTCTAGCGCTAATGCTGTACTTTATTGGTGTTATTTGGGAACGGCTATACTCAAACACCCTTAGTAGTTTTTATAGTAAACATCATTCACGTATGACAAAAAAAAACGTTTCTTATCCTTAAACTAGGAAATTATTTGTAGTACTAAAACTTCCTTAATTTTTGAGGATCTCAGTTGAAGGTAAAGTTTTTTAGGTTAAATTAAGGTAATGCAGAGATGGTACGACTTTGTATCATAGTACCACTATGCTGGTGTATGTATTGTTTAACCATAGCTTCGTGCAGTAAAGCCTGAAGTTATGATTAACACTCACTCCTCTGCAGTGATTATTTGTTCTGGTCATTGAAAAATGTATTGCATGTATATATTGTATTGTATGTAATAGTGACAGTGTTTGAAATAAGCGAAAATAATCACTGTGGAGGAGTGAGTGGTTTTTGAGCATAAATTCAAGCTTTGTAGCTCTCTTTGTAGCACTCTTCCATATTATTGTTTATTTGCTCTAATTTCAAACGATGGCGGTGTTTTCGTGAATGCTGCGAAGATAAAATGCAATATTAAGGTTGATATCCACGAGGCAAAAAATCCGGGGCGAACGCTAAAAGAAGACATTACATTGGTAGAAATTGACGTCACACAAGACATTCTATTGGTAGAAATCGACGTCACACATAACATCAATTTCAACCAATGGAATGTCTTGTGTGACGTCAATTACTACCAATGTAATTTCTTTTGCTTTCGCCCCGAATTTTTCGCCTCGTAAAATAAAACCTTAACTGGACAGTAGATAGGTGGATTAACAGGTGAATCGGTGATGTATATTATGCTTGTATTCCAGATCAAAGCAAGCTTTCATCAGAAGAGGAGATCACATTGAAGATACAAAAAGACTGCGATTCGATGGTACGAAATATTACATGCTTTTTCTAGATTATTATGTGATATAGGAGTGATTTTTGAACATAGCTTCAGGCTACTACGCTCAAAAATCATTCTTACACAGTAATTATATTCTTTTATTTCAACAACTGTGTGAGCTCTTTATTGCAAGTCTGAAAATGACTACTGGGCATCATCTGTGGAGGAGTGTTTTGGAGCATGATTTTCAGCTATAAACTACTAAAAAAACACTCCTCCACTGGTGATAGCCAAATCAAATTTCGATGTTTTACTACTAATTACAATTAGGTGTGAGTTCATTGATATCTTTGCAAATAAGAACAAATATTCACTGCGAAAGAGCGATTTTTGAACAACTTCAAAAATCCCTCCTCTGCACTGATTATTAGTTCTTTTGGCTACAAAGTCTAAAACTTTTCTCAAAACCTCTCCGTTACAATGATTATACGTTCTTATTACAAGACAAAGTTAAGTTTAACCTTGTTTTTCATAGTGTCTGCATTGTCAACAACACCGTCATTGCGTGGTGTCGGCCGTGGTGCAAATCGTGGTTTTACTAGAGGATTCTTTGGAAGAGGTTTTAATCGTGGAAGAGGCTTCAGAGGTGGAGGATTTCGTGGAAGAGGTAGAGGTATGTCACCTCCGTGATGGAGAGTACAGCAGGGGTTAAAATAACTGTCGACCATCACTGTGGAAGAGAGATTTTTCAAAATATTTTTCGCCAATTTGGCTGAAAATATTTTTAAAAATCACTCCTCCGCAGTGATGACTGGCAGTTTTTTTAACCGCCGATACAAAATTAAAGAGACCATCTCAAAAAAATATCACAGAAAATAGTACTGTATATTAATTCTTCGTACCCTTCTGTACAGTTTCATTTTGGTCATATTCAAACTGGTTAAAATTCTGGACAGATTTAGTTTGGCAAAAAATTTTGAGAAGAACCCTAGCCTTAATATATCTGGGGAATAATAACGCTCCTCCACAGGTGATGTCTGACAGTATTTCTAAGGCTTAATATTGCTGCTGTTTATTATTAGGTCGAGGTGGCGATGATAACTTCCGTCAACGCCGTCAAAATACAAGTCGACCACCGTCAATGCATGTTGATGATTTTGTCAATATGGAAAAGACAGGAGAAACAATGATGACACATAATAAAAAAGAGGTATTATATTTCTTAATTCAAATTCCTACATGCGGGGAAGAGCGCTGAGTCAACATGTGTTGCGATTGACTGGATCAAGCGTAAGGTAGCCTACAATTTTGACCTTTCGCTTCTGCTTACGGTCTACACACAATGCGTTATATTCTTATATGACCGGGT
>JAULBZ010001024.1:0-24683 GCA_032360805.1 Neoturris breviconis | reverse complement strand
GTTGCGAAGCATTTTCATTGGTTCTAGATAATTTAAATTTCGGTGCGATGACTTGAATAATTGACAGTTTTCAAGCATGGTGCATTTGACATATTGCGTAACGAAAACACTGAACAATCAAACTACGGCGAACTTTATCAGAGAAGTTGGGGAGTTTCCTCAAACTTTCTCTTTACTAATAAGAGGATTAGTTTGGTTTGACTAACTGAGTCGACGAGCTTATAAGGTTTCGTGTTGTTGTATCAGAGAAAGCGTCTTTACTGCGGATTTTCAACAAGATTTTGCCCACTTGGAAGTACATGCGTTCTGTAAATTGTATTATTTCAGTACAAGTGTAATTACATCGTGGTAGTAACTTGATTAGGGACGGATCATCTTAAAATTTCGCCCCAAAACCGACTTTTTAAATAAGGTTAAATCAACTAAAATTGACAAAACTTCAGCTGTACAGAAGTGCGTTAGGTCAACGAACTTGTAATAGATTGATACCGAAGATCGTTTACTCAGTACTCTCCTCTGTAGATTTCATTTTTAAGACGGTCCCTTATAAAGAATATGTACAAATTGACCATAACTAAAGGCGAGGTTACGTCGCTTTCAACAAATGTAATCGCTTTACTTAGAATTCGTGCGAACGAATCCACTTAGTGGAAATCCACCTCAACATGTAAAATACCGAATACTATGTCACAGTCGTAAGGGAACCTGAATGTAACTGCCGGACATTACCTGTGTTTTTTGAGTTTAGTTTTCAGCTTTGACATACACTTATCCGCAGGTGATGTCCGGCAGTTGTAAGGAAAGTAAATAGAGGTATTGCTAACTCTAAGGACAACGTATTGCTAACTCTAAGGACAACTCGACGTTAATCAGCCTCATATTCTTGCACGTGTTTTATGTGGGATTTAAACTAGCTACTGCCAGCAAATGGTTCAATTTCTTGACACGTGAGAATATCCTGGAGTGAATACATTACTTTGTAGATCGTGTAGAAACTGTGATAAAAACAATAACAAAGAATGGCAACTTCAAATGGACGCTGTTAAGCATTATTACTCAAAAAATCCTCACAGTGATTTATTTGTTCTGATTTTGAATACTGGATAGTTATTCGCAAGATTGTTGACTCTTGCTCTGCCCTACCCTGCCCTACCCCGTTTTCAACATTGTTTGAGCGTCTTTATTGATGACATTGAACAATTTGTTCGCCCACTGGGACAGATTTATATAACTTGTATCGTTACATTTATGTTCTGGTGGGAGACGTCCGTTTCGATATAGATTTGATTATCAACACACGCGTGTTTGTGTGGGCTTTTAACTACTTCCAACAGATCCCTAGTGGGCGAAAACTGCGGACTGCGGACTTTGTTTTTGGCCAAATATTACTCTGGTAAATCCTGAAAATAACTGACGGATATTATCTTTGGAAAACAAATAACGTCAATATTGCTTAGATGTCGTATGACGTTTGTCGTCAATATGTGTCTTTAAATTTACTAAAAGTATGTTTTTGGGTTTTTCTACAAGATTTTGATTTCGCCTAAAAACATAACACACACTACGATGTGGTTTAAACTAGCGTGTATATAATTGTGTTTTTCTTGACGAGGAAATAACCGATACTATTTTAAAGTGGTCAATTATCAACATTGGTAATGGATGAGTTTCAAAAATAATTCTCTTCCATTAATTTTGATGTATGCGTAAAGGAGTACGCTTCATAAAATGTTTCTATTTAATATATGAATATTGCGCCCCTCTCTGAAGCACGTGTTCCTTATATGTAGCCTTTCAATCTCCTCAGTTTCTACTCCTTATGCAGGCTAGCTCAAACACTCTTCGCATAATAATCCTTAGTTTCTCCTTGTGTAATCTGAGAAAATATTTCAAAAAATATATGTAACTTTTTCATGTCGACCAAGACAACGATCCTCCCCTTTTTGTAAAAATTATTGTTTTTTGTTGTGTTACGTAATTTGTCCCTCCCATAAGGAAATTATTTAACATCCTTCCTGTTTTCTGTAAGGATTATATCAATTTCTCATGTATGTCGTATGTGTCTTGTGCAAGGATATAATGAGTAACCGGGGTATTAAGTTGTTTTCGTCATGTTATATTCGCTGACATTTTCTTTGAATAACAGTTTGTAAACCTTGTACCCAGTGTTTCTCAATGTTTTGTGACAAAATGTTTGTTCAGTGGAGATTAATTAAAGGCGGAGTCATCACATCCGTAACATCGAAGAGAACCGTTAGATTGATTTTTTTTTTTTTTTGCACGATCCTATACATCTATTTTACCGTAATTTTCCCACATTATTTTTGCATTTGATGCCCTTTATTTAGACTATCCCAGTGGGCAAAAACCTGTTCAAAGTCCACAGTAAAGACGCTAGAACAGCGTTCAACTAGCGTCTTTACTGCGGAATTTGAACAAGTTTTTGCCTGCTGAGTATTGTGTTAAAGACACAGCATACCATCTTTATGTATACCATACTATATTCTAATATCATTTTATAAAGTCACATGGTTACTGCGCTTCAATTAATTAATTCTCAGGTCTTTTAACTTGTATTAACTCAGTGAGCAAAAACTTGTTCAAAGTCCGCGGTAAAGACGCTTGAACAACGTTTTCAACGTTGTTCTAGCGTCTTTACTGCGGACTTTGAACAAGTTTTTCCCATTGGGAAGGGAGTTTCTTTACTTCTAATAGTTTCGTGTAGGTATGTAAAACAAGTTCGTTTTGATTGTTTTTACCTTTCTAAAACTATGAGTATGATAGGAGTCTGGGTACTAAGTTTAAATAGGAGCATACCTACTCAATTACGGTATCATGCCAACGTAGGTATATATTTCAGTTAGTTAAATAGTCTTTTTAAATTTGGGACAAAACAATTACGTCATACTTTACCCACTGATCACATGTTTTGCTTTTTGTTTAGACCACGGAAACCAGGTGATAAAGGATGGATCGGAAGGGCAAGAGTACCAATGCCTTCTCATCGTGACTATGTCAATCGACCCCAATCAAAAGTTGATTCTTATAATGCTGGAAGTGCGGTAAATAAACGTTTTTTCTTCTCCCCTCTCAAATAACATTTTGTGTTCAGTGGCAGCTTTTTCACCGAAATACAGATTTACCGAAATATTATTAAGGCGAATTTTTTTGCGCCAATGTAATTGCTCCACTCAGAATTCGCTCGAACAAATTTGCTTACTGGAGATTTGAAAAGACTGAAGCTACACTAAAAATTTACTCTTTCAGGACTTGAAATAACAGCCGGTCGTCATTGTGGAGGAGAGATTTTTCAGAGTATTTTCAGCCAATCTCCTCCCTGCTCTTTCACAGTGATTAATTTCTCTTACGTCGCACTTTATGCAGAGTTTGAATTTTAATTTCAAGCTTGTAAAAACACAGTGGGTATTTCCCTGGCAGTAGGCAAAAACCTGTTCAAAGTCCACAGTAAAGGCGCTAGAACAAGGTCTCATTGTTCTAGCGTCTTTACTGCGAACTTAGAATAAGTTTTTCGAACAGTAGAGTTATATAAGCCTATGCTCGTTTAAATGATTGCATGACTCGTTATTTGTTTATTCTGTTCGCCAAATATTTTGTTGATCGCATCCTATTCCTGTGTGAATTAGTTTTAGAAGATCGTTACCGGAGTACTGTCATAAACCAACATGCCTCACATATTAAATTGTTCATCCCTGGCGACGATTAGATGTTAATTTTTCCTGTGTTAAATAACGACCGTGACTCAAAATTTATATCGGTGTAACTTAAAATTTAATGAGCTCCAAAAAATACTGTATTTCTCCCCGTATAAGCTTTTGGGACTTGGTACAATAAAAGAACAATAGAGTCACATCACTTTTTTGTTTATTTGCTCAGGTTTTATACGAAATGCAATATATCAGGTAGTTACTTATATCACTACATGTATCTAAAAGTTGCAAGCGACGTGAAAGACCTACTGAATACGGAATATCTCCATACAGACTGTGTTGTCATCAATATATCAAAGTGTCCAGGACCGTCATGACCAGTCTTCCACCCATAAAACACCTCAAAACTTTGCTAAGCATTCACACACACATAAGCCCTGCCTTGACATCAAATTATGGACAAACGCCCTTATATTGTTTCGTATTTTCTGTGTTTTTAGGGTACAAAGAAAGTTTCTCGATATGATAAACAAATGCGAAAAATGAAAGATAAGAAAGGTGGAGGTTCTCGCAAAGCTGTTGGTGTCAGTCTAAACGGTTCGAAACTTGCACTATGATGACATTAGGCGATGTTTTAAGTGCAGAGAAACTAAACTTATATCGCTACATCCGATGCGTTATCACGAATGTTGAATACTTATGGTTTCCAAGTGTTTGAGATGATAGCGCGGTTAAATGACGTCAGAAACACCAAACTGTGTCCCAAGAAATTCTCGAAATAAGAGTCTATGCTTAACTTGCTGCAAAAACTTATATTTCAATTAGTTTGTCTAAGCAATCAAGGCTAGTTTGTCTAATAAATCAAGGCTAGCTTATCTTGTAGAGATTTTTGTGTAGGTACCATTGAGCAAGTTGTTCTAGCGTCTTACTGCTGACTTTGAACAAGTTTTTGCCCACCTACTTTGGTCATCGTGTGAAAGGAAATCAATGTTGAATGGCTTCCTAATGTTGATTATAGTAATATTGCTACCTAGTTTTTAAATAACTCAATTTTTAAACCTTTTACAGTATTTCTTATAAGATTTGGTCTGATGACAAGAATACCCATCTCCTGAATTTATTACTTATTTAAGCGGAATGGTCACTTTGAAAGTGACCCCGGCCGGTGCTTGTGTACTTTTTCAAATAATGCATATATACATTTTACTCTGAATACTGTAAACGTAAATTTTACTCGGAATACATTTTCTGTAGTAAGGGGCTTTTTATATATACATAGTACGCCACAAGGTCTTTGAGTAACTTTAATACCTAGAATGCCGTATTTATTAAGGAACTATCCTGACGGATACACGACGTCGGATCGTTTTGGCGACGTTGGATCGTTTTGACGTTGATCTGATGTCGTGGTCGGGTTCATTGTGGAATATTATGATACAAATTTTATTGTTTTAAGAAAAACTTTTTAAAATTTATCAAAATGATGTTTGCGTTGTGATTTTAAACCTCCCCATTATATTGAGATTGGATGAATGAACACATTTCTTTACATTAATCGTGGCTGATCTTGAAGTCTGGGGAGAACGTTGTTGTATCAACGAAGAAACCAATCAATTGCACGTTCGATGATGCAACTCCCTTCTCTGCAGATGTTATATGATTAGTTCGGTTAATAAAAAGTTTGCTGGTCTTTGAATTTTCACCTGTCAGGTTACGTCACTTTCAACCAATGTAATGGCTTTATTTAAAATTCGTGCCAAAAAACAACTGTTTTAGTAGATTTAAAGAAAAAAACCTCTTCAGTACGAAAAAAACAATCCATTGCAAGATCGTTGACTTGTTTCTCAGAAAATGTTATATTTTGGGTAGTTGGTCCGTCATCAGAGAGCATAATTCTCATTTTGCAAAGAACAGTTAGTTGTCTGTTGATTTAGATAGGGTTGGCCATAGGAAACATTAAGAAGTAACAAAAACTAAATTAACGTAATTACGTATGACGTATTTCCCCTCTCTTCAAATTACCTATGTACAATTTGTCTGGATGTTAATTTTAAAACATAAATTACCCTTGTTATCATGCTGGATTAGGATCGTTTTAAATGGTAAATTACCCTTGCGATTATGCAAGAAAACACGAAGGAAATTAAATTTAAAAATCTTCCGACAATTTTAAATGTTACTCTCATGCAGGAACATGTGGAAATAAGGCCCGTGCGGAAGAGTTCTTATTCAACGATCTTAAAATGGATTGGTTTCTTACCAAGAAAAAACCCAGTCAATTTCAAGAACATATCGTGCTGTGGTCGGTCTTTCTATAGATTTGTGAGCCGTTTCACTGTAACCATTGTTCTTGTGTTAGTATGCCCACGCTAGTAAATGTGACCATAACCAATCGAGGTTATAGGGACTGGATACAATTTTTGGTTTATGAATCATGAACCGCACCCACATTGCCTTAGTCAGACTACAATGGAGGTTTCTTTTCCTTGTCAATCATCCATTGCGTTTTTTTAATTATATTATAATGTAGATGTTCTTCCCTATTTAAGAATACATATTGTGGTCTTCCTCTGACAACCCCTTACGTTGCTTTAACAATGATCACGAAACAGTGTTCATACAGAACGTCTAAACAGCGTCGAAGACATGTTTTGACGTCTTTTCGACGTTGTTTTGACGTTAAGTGAAATTCGGAAAGTCAACGAACTAAATATTGATTGGTTTCAATGGCAGTGGACAAAAACTTGTTTAAACTCCGCAGTAAAGGCGCTAGAACAACGTTGAAAATGTTGTTCAAGCGTCTTCTACTGCTGACTTTGAACCCATTCTATCTTTGAACCCATTCTATCTTCTGGTGCATCGTATTTAATTCAACTTTATAATTGACAAATACATCTTCAACATTAACAGGACTATCCTATTCTAACGTTGTTTTAATGACAGTTCGCTGCATTTCACAGTTAAAGCCGAAGAAACCAAACGGTTAGGGACCGTCTCAAAAATAAAATCTACTGAGGAGAGTACCGTCAATGATCTTGCAATAAATTCGAAGAAACCAATCCATTGCCAAGCTCATTGACCTAACACACTTCTGCACAGATTTATTTTTGCTGAATTTTGTCAAATTTAGTTGATTCAACCCTAACAAAAAAGTTGGTTTTGGAGCGAACTTTTGAGATGGTCCCAAACTAGAAGAAACCAATCAAATACACGTCATTAAAATTACACCCTTCTCCACTTCATCTATTTACAGTTTAGCACCAGATACAGCATGATTCTTAAATTTGGCAATGAAATATATTTAGGTGATGCGTTCTATTTTAATGGTAAGTAAATTGACGTGGGCGATGATGTCTTTTACCGCAAAAAGTGTTTACACTTAAATTTACATTTACTCTTATATTTTATTGATGTGTGGACAGATTTCCCTAGAGTAGCCATAGGACGTTATTCTACACTTTTATTTTGGTGTAAAGAATTTCCCTAGCATGCCACATAAATAACTACTGAACTTTTCCTAGATGTGAACGAATTTTTTCTATATATATATACTCCTTTCGTTTTGTTTGAAGAAAGACTTTCGAAAGCGAGACATTCAAGTGTTGTTTGCTCGACATATATGAATGACGTCATTATACTTGACTAAAAGTTTACAATGGAGGAATGACAATATTATCTTACTTTTGTTGTCGTTATATAGATATGTTTTGTTTTTGGCGAGACAATTTTTTGTGTTGTTGATTTTAAAAATTTGAGTGACGCGTCGTGTTATCTTGACATAGGGACCATTTTCTTCAAAAAACATTTAACAGTTTGTCAAACTGAAAGAAACCAAAGTCGTGTATTTGCCTAAAATATATCTGCAATGGAGAGTGTTATGTCAACGAACTTTTCATTTTTAATTGGTTTATTCGGTACGAAGAAACCAATCAATTGCAAGATCCTTGTGACAAAATACTCTCCACCACCAAAATAATAAGACGGTCCCTTCCGCATTCTTGCCGCACCTTAATATATATTACATCCAACCATTATAAGTCCACCTGCTGGCACGTGTCGTTTTTTTATCGTAAAAAAGTTCTGACGTCAAAACAACGCCTTTTTTACGTTGAAAGAACGTCACGTGTCCATTTTGAGATGTAATTCAACGTTTCACATGTATGCTCCGCCATACATCTTTATACGAAGTGCCTTAAAAACAAATATGGTGAGCACTTGTACCTAATATGTTCAAAAATTGATTTCCCACCTAACTGAATAGATTAATTATAAAGAATGGTGTGTCCGTTACACAAATATAGGATGGTTTACTCGATACACTTCTGCATACAACTATAAAGGAAGTCTCAAAAATAAAATTTACAGAGGAGAGTATTGAGTCAACGATCTTGCAATTGATTGGTTTCTTTGTATCGAAATAACCAATCAATTGCAAGCTCGTTGATATAACAACCTTCGGAGAGAGTCGATGAAGGAAGTCACACATTTTCTTTATATATATATTTCTACATCTTGTCTGTAACGTGGATTAACATACTTAAACATGGCACCGTAACACTGATAAATTATATTAGTGCTGTAAACATGGCACCGTAACACTGATAAATTCTATTAGCGCTGTATTTCTAACTGTCCCTTCTTTTATTTGAATCTCAGCATGATTCAGACTTTTATGAGTCCTAAGTAAGTTTTGATACCCTTGATACTTCCACTTCGCATTATATCATAATTATTTACAATAAGTGTTAATCCATACTAAAGACCATAGACTGTATGTAAAGACATGTGGATTTAAATTAGTATTGACAGGGAAGAGTCAATGAGCTCAATTCATTGGTTCCTCGGTATGAATGAACCAATCAATTGCAAGGTCGTTTATAGCACATTTTTTCACAGTTCTAATCGAACGAATAATAATCTACATCCCTGCCGGCACGTGACGTGTTTTCAACGTAAAAAAAAAGTTCTTTTGACGTTCCAACCTAGTGGACACTCTACGTTCATTCAACGTCGAAAAGACGTCGTTTTGATGCCTAGACGTCAAAATCACGTCTTTTCGACGTTGAGTAAATTTCGAGTGCGTCTACAGGAATTGGGTTTAGTCTTGCTGATATTATGCTGTAGCCATATGTCTTGTGTCAAAAATTAACTTGCTTTCACATGCGGTATGTTAGGAAACGTATGAAAATCAAGTAATTTCATTTTAGACTGTATTTCGCTGATAATAAAAATATTGGATCTCAGTTGTCAAAAGTACATCTTTCCGACGTTAATTAAACGTCATATGTTGGTTTATTAAGTCAGTCAACCTCGTTCCCAGGGCTTCTTGCCTTTCTTCCCCGCCCTTCCATACTTCGAAAAGGCAAAAAGTCTTGGGAACGAGGTTGAAGTCTAAGTGTATTTGCAACAAGTCTTAGCAGTCTCTCTTTTTAGGGATATACATGTAGCTATTAAATTAACTTTTTTTTGTTAAATCATTATGGCGCCGTCGTCAAGTCTATTTTTATCCCATCCAGTAACTGTGTATTTATGATATAGGATTTACTGAATATTTTAAATGATTTGAATGATATGTTTGAAATATAAGTGTCAAATTCAGTTTCAGTTAATATTTTTGCAATTTTAATGGGTACCTTAAGTAATCCTGTCTTTATAGAGGGCACATTATGGTCAACATATTTCAACATTGTTTTGGTTAAGATGTGTGCTCATAAGGTTGTATTGATTATTAAACATACTCTGCAGTGTCAAATAAACGGGGGGACTCTTAATAATTTGTGGAAGGATTACCAACTCCCAACCCCTCGTTTCTTTGATACTGCAGAGCACATATTTTACAGAGAAGAGTAATTCGAAGATCTTTCCAATGATTGGTTTAATCGTTACGAAGAAACCAATCAATTGCAAGCTTGTTGACTTGGACGCTCTTATTCGTAATTTTAATTTTTGGTGATCAAACCTTCTAAGCAGATCCCAGACGCTCTTAAATGTATTTTCACGATATAACTGGGGATGGCAGAGTTTCATACATATTACTTACATGCTTAAAAAAAATTATATGCTCATTATGTTTTTTTCTTTTCTAATTAATGAAATCTATAATTAACTTTTTGCTTCCTCTACCAACTAATCGATCACTTGTTAATGTCACGAACCGCATTCTTTGAGAAATTTATTCTTAGGAACCGTCTCTAATGAAATTTAATGAGAAAAATACTGAGTCAACAGACTTGCAATGGATTGGTACGTACCAAAGAAACCAATCTATTGCAAGCTCGTTGACATAACACCCTTCTCCTACGTGTAGTTTTATTATTTCTTCTCTTGTCTGCTTTAGATAAATTGAGTCAATATTTAAGAAGATTCTAAGACATATATAACGGTCTGTATTGGCATAGTGTTACATCTGGAGAAACACAATGAATGTGGATTAAGAAGGATTCTAGAAAGGAAAAGCAACTGTCGTTACCAGGGTTTCCGTGTCTATGTTGAAGAATATTTCCGTCTCTTCCCAGAGTGAGCAAAAACTTTTTTCTAGCGTCTGTACTTTGCTGACTTTGAATAGGTTATTGCCCATGGGGTTCTGAGTCTGCTGTGAAAACATGATTTTTATGCGGCTAACTTGTAACTCATTTTTAGTTAACATGTGAACATAATTTTCCGCGCGACGTCTTATGTCGAAAATTTTGAATTCTAAAAAAGTTCCTTCAATCTTGTGCTGCAGCTGTGTGTCCTATATTAAACCTCAAAACTAACCATCTTTCACATGATATACTGTATTTAGCGGTAGACATATGTTATGGAAATTCAAATATTTTCCATGGGTCCACGACGTCGAAAACAACATCGGAACAACATCAAAATGATGTCGTGACGTTGTTTCCACCTAGTGTGTCGCCGGCAGGATTTCATTTTGAACTGCATTTTGCTGATAAAAAAAATGTAGAAGCTTCGTTCGACGCATTGCGTCAGTCGGCATGTGACGTCCAATCAACGTCAAAATGACGTAATTCAGACGACGCGTGCCGCCCATTGCAATTCAAATTGGATATACTCATTACAAATAGAAAAGCAATCAATTACGAAAGTAAGCTGACATAAACATCAAAAATAATGTTTTCTTTTTATAAAACTTGATGATGATTATTTGAAGTTTTTGTCGAATGACTAACCATCATTTTTTGTTCATAATATTTAATCTGTGATGTTTTATTTTTATCGTATAACGGTACTTAAGATGTGAATCATGTGTAAAGTGTGGGAGCATCTCCAGTAGAACATATAGTATAGGATATCAAAATGGAGGCATACTTCTCTTGTGGTTAACCTTCTGTAAAAATACATTTAAATCATTTTAGTGACACATTACACTGTAGTCATAGTTTTACCAGAATCGATGGAACTAAATCGAGAAATCGGAACTGTGTAAATGCCGTACGGGGAGATCTGACGAAATAATCACTGTCAAGAAGTGATTTTTAAGCATATCTTAAGGCTTTGTAGACTGAAGCTATGCTCAAACTCCACTCCTCCAAAGTGATTACTTGCTTTCCGTTTTTTAAAAAAGTCAAAAAGCCCTTGGTACGAGGTTATTTATGTATTTACAAGCCTGAATATAAGTTACGTAAGCTACTCCTACATACCAGATCCATGGATTATATCTGCTTCACCCATTTAACATATGTTAGAATAATTAGCCTAGGAAAAGAAATATTCTGATAAGAAAGGGCACGTTGTTTATGCAATTATCAAATGATATCGTTTCGATTTCTTGATGTTATACCATTGTTTGGACATTTATTAGGCGTCATTTACCGACAGAGATAACATCGTCATATTTGCGATTTAAGTCATCTTCTGCAACCTCGTTTCCAAGGCTTCTTTGAATCCCTTCAAATAGCGAAAAGAAGTCCTGGAAACGAGGTTGTATCTTGTGATCACATGTTTTTTTCCGAATAATCTGAGCCTGACTTAAATATGCGATATCGTTCATTTATATTACTATAAAAGTTTGTGAAAGGGATATCCGAACTCAACAAAAAAAATTCAAATTATCAAAATAGGGATACGATGAGGGAAGTAAAAATGTAAACATTAGAGAGATAAAAGGATAGAATTATGTAAATATGATGGGGATAAGATAGCAAGAAAATGATAATATACGTATCGGGGAGGGGCAAGTGTAATATTAAAATATTGTCCAGTAGGCAAAAACTTGTTCAAAGTCCGCAGTAAAGGCGCTGGCACAACGTTTTCAATGTTATTCTAGCGTCTTTACTGCTGATTTTGAACAAGTTTTTGTCCACTGGGTGAATGCGTCAAATGTTTTCATTAATTTTAAGATTTCATCTGTCACAGTTGATTCAATTGACATAGATCACAAGTAAATATATTATCGGCCGACACGTGACGTTTTGACGTGTCGTGTTTCTCAATTGTGCGAAATTTCAATGACACGTGGCTGGGGGTATTACCCCAGTGGGCAAAAGCTTGTTCAAAGTCCTCAGTAAAGACACGATAGCAATGTTTTTAACTGTTGCAATATTTCTGCTTCCTTTTGGTTTAAAACTAACATTGTTTTAAGAAGTCTGCCTCGTGAAAACCGTTAAGCTCGGATACACGTGTAGGCGTATTATTTTTTAGTTAGGAAAAACATCCTTTTTTTAACATCAGCAGGATAATTTTTGAATTTAAAATTTTGGAAATAAGTTTTTTATTAAATGCAGTATTGCGACAAATAAGATACTTTCAGTTGCAAAAAAAATGTAATTCGCATATCCTGGTAGCAAGAAGTAAAGGAAACGAATTTCAGTTATATTTTGAACACCCTCAATCGTAATAACAATTTAATATGTTAATCTTCCTAATAATTATCTATGACTTTAAAGCATCTGCGATGGTGTGTTCTTCGTGCAGTTATATAGTGCATTGCTATGATAAGTAAAAGTTCATTCATTCGAGAGGAAGAAAAAAAACAAGACAATTAAATCTGACTTAACTCTGATTAACATTAGATATTTTGACAATAACATGTCAAAAAAATATTGTATAAAAAGCATCTGGACATAATTCAATCATATAAATCGTGTATGTTTTCAAGCCCTTCGAATTGAACTTAAATCGAAAATTACTCATGGAAATTTGTCATCATCAATTTTTTTTTAAAACGTTTGATCGATCGATCAATTCTGTTTGCTATATAATAAGTGTGAATTGCTTCACTCTTGATCGTTTTTACACATTTGTCGAAATCTAAAATCGTTTATTCTCTCTTGGGTAAAAAACTTATGTAAATAAATTATGCAAACATCAATTAGCTAATTGCATGATGGCAAAATAATATCTCGTTAAAAATATCATACACTTAGTAATATTGGCACCCCTTAATTTAGTGGTTCGTTAACATCGATGATGTGTTCATGCCAACGTATGTGTTTGCCGTTAGTGACGTTATATACCGTTAAGTGACGTTTAAAACTTGACGTTGTCATCAAAGTCAAATGTCAATAAAAAATTACAAAAGAATTAAACGATAAATAACTCTGTCAGAAACATTAGTATTTAATTGTTATTCGATTGTTTAATATTGTTATTTAATTGGTTTATTATACCAATACTTTGATCTGATTGGCTTAAAATAATTTATTTAAATATCATTGGTTGGATAGTATAATGACAGAATTGTATAACGCCTCTACAAATTGTTTTTAAAAAGTTAATTCATTGTTTTTAAGTTAAAAGAACAGCGGAGTTGTTTGAAAAAATAATTATACACTCTTTATAGAATACTTACGAGGAGAAAAAAAAAAGTTCCACTCAATCAAGTGATAATATCGTATCGACACAAGAAAGTAAAACGTGTTTTGAG
Organism: Neoturris breviconis; assembly: GCA_032360805.1. NCBI lineage: Eukaryota > Metazoa > Cnidaria > Hydrozoa > Anthoathecata > Pandeidae > Neoturris > Neoturris breviconis. The sequence continues at coordinate 11,147 of JAULBZ010001024.1, read as the reverse complement.
AGGGGTAAGATTTTTTTTTAAGTTTCGGAACTCGTAATCAGACACTCACCGTAAATCTTCCCATTCATAAATAACATTTTCAATATCAATTGTTCTATTGTTATTAATGATTTTAGGATGCCATTACAGTGCGGAAATTTGTGGGCCATTGTTTTCTTGTTGTTGTTCCAGTTAAGTACTTTACCGAATGAAATAAATAAATAAGGCCAGCTCCATATCACATTCAATTTTATTATCGCAATAGCATGTCTTGTGTGCACATGGTTTGAATTCGTTATCATACATACACATCAATTGATATCTTTTGTTTATTTACACATCATCTAATACCTTTAGGTTGAATTAATTATACAGAAGTTACTACAAGATGTTTACAGCCTCTGATTTGAGTCCAAACGTTGTACCAGACCCAACAGCTTATGCTCAGGTAAATATGATTTATGTTTTTTTATATATATTTAGTATATTGTAATAATATTTAGCTTTATCTCGCAGACATGATACAGCTACATTTTTATAGGTATTACCGAAATGTTGTATAGGGTCCTATATAATGACTTCGACATTACAAATCGTGTAGACAGACTATAACAAAAATAAAACTTCTAATAATTTTTAAAATTTAATTTGTTTTCGAATTAGTTCATATTGACATTTTCTTTTTGGATGTTATTTCAATCAGGCTAATAAAAATATTAAAACACGTTAAAACGTACGCTTCTAAGTTACAATTGGCATGCGTTAATATGCTAACACATATGGTTTCGTTTGTTCAGTCTAATAACGTATAGGGAACGTTTATGAATCATATGAGTACGTACTAAATCAACTCAATTGGCACGTGACGTTTTTTCAACGTAAAAATAGACGTTGTTTAGAATTTAGAACGCTTTTTAATGATTCATCCGAGCATTAGCACGTTATCAACTTTATTCCAATCTGAATAAAAGCTTTGTTTCAGATCCTAAGATTTTTAATCCTTTTTTCTATATGTGTGAAGAAGCGAAGCAAAAAATAGTTATTCTAAGCCATGTTACCTAATATAACAAAATACGAATTTATTTCATTTCGATGTCATTTCTTATTAATCTGTTTTTTTATATTTTGTCGCTTGATGATCCAATTTCGATGTTCATACTAAGCCAGTTAAATCTGCAATCGTATTTAGTTAACATATTACCGTTAGTCTTTTTTGAATGGGCTATCGCATGTATACTCAATACAACCTCTACGGCAACCCATAAACCCAGGGGTTATATATTCTTCTAACGCAGGCGCACGATGTGTTAACCTCCAATAGGCAAAAACTTGTTCAAAGTCCGCAATAAAGTTAGAACAACGCCGAAGACGTTTTCTTCAACTCACTTTGACTTTATTTTCGATAATTTCCAGACATCTTTGTTTTGGCTATATTTTCAAGAGCTCTCGATTGAAGTTTCACTTGTGTTTCTTTGAGCATTGTTTAATTAACGTCTGACGTCATTACGTATTCTTCTCTGAAATGTGTCGAAAATTATTTCACCTTACAATATATTTGAATAGAATCACCCGTGTGAAAGTATTTTGTTAAACAATAAACATTTTTGAAGAGAGAAAAAATCTTTTGAACTGCTGAAAGAATAACTCAGATTACGTTTTAAAATAAATGTGAACGAAAATAGAATCGTCATTATAAAAGCAGGTGATATCTGTGTAGAAGGGTGAAGTGTCAACAAATTTCATCGATTGCTTTAATTGCAAGTTTCTTGACTCTGCTTACCTGAGGCGATAGTAAAAAAAAGGTTATTAGAAGAAGAAAATAACTTTTTTGGAGATTACTATCAAAGTTTATAAAGGAGCATCTTTTTAAAATTCTCCACCCTTCTAACCATAATCTGACGTTTTTATATTGTGCTTATATGTTTCTTTAAACTTCACCCAGTGGACAAAAAAACTTGTTCAAAGTCCGCATTAAATACGTTAGAACAACGTCGAAACTGTGTCTTTACTGCGGACTTTGAACAAGTTTTTGTTCACTGGGCAAGGTCTTGTTTTGACAAATCTTCATAAGAGTTCTTCATAAACGATAATATTTATCTTACGCAATCTTCCACTTGAATCAATGAATGAATGAAAAAAATAATTTAAAAATACTCAATAAAAATATGACAAAACAAAATAACTTTATTTAGTAATTAAACATGGATTTATTTACTTCTATTTTTTGCCACCCTATCTGTAATGACGTCATATCCTTGTCCAAGTCATGAGAGTTGTTTACGTTGTTGTCTTATGTTCTATTTATAGATTTCCAAGCAAATAGTTTGAAAGTAAAATCATTCTGTGACACATTTGTTTTATATATTTTTTATCTTTTTTAGGAAGCCCTATCCATGGGTTCCATGGACGAGCAATCATTATTTGATTCTTACGAAAATCAAAAAGTGCCTTCAGTTAAACCTGGAAAAATTTCAGATGATCCATGGTCAAAGAAACGTTCTATAGATTCAGATTTTGACGATTTTCACATACCACCAAAACGCCCTGCTTTATTTGAGGACGTGAAACCAGAGATTCAAGAACATGTTGACGATAAACGCGTTATAGTCCCAGCTGGTAAGTGTGACCATTGCTTACTTTAAAATACACGACATTTTTTATTTTGTTTCCTCTCCATAATCCGGGCTTTATTTTCCATTGTAAGTGTTGAGAATATGCCTTAGATAAGTCGCTTATGACGTCACAATGAGGGTGCATACCAAGGTAGTTATTATGACATACGTCAACTCTTACGGATATTCCGGGTGCTTAAGTCTTTATAAAATGATAACCCAACAGGGTGCATTGGCTTTGATCAAAAACAAAATTCTATGTCCTCCGTTTAGTTCAAGGATGGAGATACACACAAAACTTAGCTATCTTGTGAACTCTTCATCCAAAGCAAGCTGAACACTATACTAAAAAACACTCCTCTACGGGTGATGTTATAATGAATGCTTCTATTTTAGATCCTATGTGTTGGACAAACGAACATGTACGACAATGGGTTCAGTGGGCAATTAAAGAATTTAGTCTAAAAGATGTGGACGTCAGCGCTTTTGTAATGACTGGGCAAGAATTATGTAAATTCACCCGTGAAGAATTTCTTCGCTTAGCACCTGCTTACAATGGTGATATATTGATGGCACATCTATGCGTGTTACGAAAAGGTAATTATTACTTTACTGCTGACTTTGAACAAGTTTTTACTTGGGTTATTACTGTTACTATATTTAACTTCTACTTTTTGATTTCCCGCCATGTTTAATCGATTGTCATCATTCCCCTATTGTACTCGTTGAAAGAGTATCATCATATTCAATGTGTCACGCCTTTCATTCTTCTAGTCTTTCAAATAATATCATGAATCCTTTCATGCTGACTTCAAAAACCTCTTTTAATCATCTCTCTAAATAACGTTATTGACATTATGTACTGACGTCATAATTCTTTGTTGTTATTGATTGTTGATTTATTTATTTTTAGCACCTTTACCAAATTTAACAACAGAAGATATCGATAAAGCACTTGCTCCACCTTTGAGTCATCAAGCTAATGCTAAAGTGCCAGGATCTACTTTTCCTCGAACGACGGAGGGTGAAAAACGTCCATGTTCTCCATCCGTTGGTGGTTATTCACGAAGTGTTCCTGTTGCACGTGCTGATGGAAGCGAATATTTAGCCAGTTGCGCTTTCCAAACTCCACCGTCATCATCTACAACGTCGTCATCTAGCAGTTATCAATGTCGCGATTCTGTCGTACCCAGTAAACCATACGAAAACAGTCCAGCATCACATACAGACTATGCTCCATCTATACCTTCACCTAAACCAGCTAGTCTACCTCCTACGTCCTCACACGGCGGAAGCGGACAAATACAACTATGGCAATTTTTACTCGAATTACTCGCCGATCCTGGAAATGCAAGTTTTATTGCATGGGAAGGAAATAATGGCGAGTTTAAACTAACGGATCCTGACGAGGTAGCTCGAAGATGGGGAGAACGTAAGAACAAACCAAATATGAACTACGATAAACTAAGTCGAGCTCTTCGATATTACTACGACAAAAATATTATGACGAAAATACACGGTAAAAGATATGCGTATAAATTCGACTTTCAAGGACTTGCACAATTAAATCAACCTATTACATCTGATGCACAACTTCACGCCGCTCAAGCTGCAGCGGCTGCTTACAGGGGAGAATATCCATTCTACAGTCCGTATGGTTCCGCACCTGGTTCGCCATACGGAGGATATCCATCATCGACATACCCACAATGCTATTCTTCCGTACAATCGCCTGGCCAATATGGAGCGTACCCCAGTTGGGGAAGGCCATCTGTTTCTTACCCACCGAGCGTATATAGACAATCATCGGTACCGTATTTCTAATTTATTTATTAAAAAACTAAAAAAAATATTTTTCTTTACTCTTGATGTTGGATTTGTTCCGACGTATTTTGATAGAGCCTCAGTTTTTTAGAGGTTTAATACGACACGACACGATATGACGCGATACAATACGATATACGTTTTATATATATTTTGGCAATGTTTTTGTTGTATGTTAATATTTTATATAATGCATGTGTTTTTCAGAAAATATTTTATTGCTGTATATGAATGTCTTTACAAACCTAAATTTAATTGCCAGGCATCATCCGTGGATCACACCTCCACAGTTGATGTCTGGCAGTTATATTCAGGCTTGTCATTAACCCCTCCAACTTTATGAACATTTCCCATGATGATTTTCAAAAACAGTTGGTAGATTTAAAATTAAAGTCACTAGAACAACGTTGAACAACTGTCTTCACTGCTGACTTTGAACAAGTCTTTGTCCACCGGAAATATGCTTAAAATAAATCATCAACAAAGAGTGTTAAAAAGGAGCTTCAATCGATTGGTTTCTTAGGGTGAAACTCATTTAGAAGTCTGCCTTTGACACAAAATAACCAATCGATTGCAAGATCGTTGACTCAATCTGCGCAGATACTGCTTAGCCTTTGATGTACTTATTTCACTCAATTGATAAATAATTTTAAAAAATGCTAAAAATTTTCCGAATAAAAAAATTAAGCAAATTCACCCAATTTTACCTTTTAAAAGCGATACTTGTTGACATATAATTTTGGAGATCAACCCCTTAATTGACCTTTACCCAGTGGACAAAAACTTGTTCAAAGTCAGCAGTCAAGTCGCTAGAATAACGTCGAACGATGTAATTCTAGCGTCTTTACTGCAAAGTTTTTGTCCACTGGTTTATTCAGTAAACCGCAAATAGAAAGAAATAGTCTTCGTTATCCATCATAAAATTGCGCTTTTTTTTTTGTATTAATCGGATTATAAAGGATCATCAAATTTGTTGAGGTGCCAACAACGAACACTAACACCAATTGCACACTTTAGAAAGACGTATATTTTGCAAGATCGTGCATAACAAAATAGCTTAGAGTTGATCTCCACGAGAAAAAAAAAATTCCTGCGAAATCCAAAAGAAGACATTCCATTGGTAGAAAGCGACGTCAGACGTGGTGTGACGTCAATTTATACCAATAGGCCTCATGCTGGCTGGCACGTGGCATTTAAGCAACACCAGACTTCACAATGACGTGTGGTCACTGTTGGAAGTCAAAGATTCTGCATAGATTATACCAGTGTGTAAAAATCTGTTCAAAGTTCGCAGTAAAGATGCTAGAACAACGTCGAACAACGTTGTTCTAGCGCTTTTACTGCTGACTTTGAACAAGTTTTTTCTCACTGGGAAATGGTTTCTTCGTACCAGTTAAACCAAATCAATAGCTAGCCTCCAGTTACGCAGTTCCGATTTCCCGATGTAGTTTAAATTCTACCTATGCTGGTAAAACTATGACTAGTTTAATTGATAGCATGCTTGTGTATCAGAGTGCGCTATAATTATAGAAAAACGCATAGTGTTGTTGACATAGTACGTATTCTTCGATGTTTATATCTCATATCAGGCTCTAAATCCGACTATTATAGTCGTTAGTAGGCTAAATCCAGAAGGCGGGAAAGGTATCGGTGATGATCGGCATAAGCGGATCACTATTTTAGGCCAAATGTTTATAACGATGGCCTGCTAGTCTGCTAAATCCATTAAATATAACTTTGGATGCTCGCTCATCCATTGCCATATTGACAAGTTTTAAAGTACGTAATATAACGGAGAAGAATACCTCTGGCGTCGATGACGGGATGCCGTGTAGTCTTCTCCACAAATCGACGTCTGAGATGAGATTCAGTGTGGAAGTTTGTTCATATTGGGATATAAAATTGAGGTCAAGATTTTCGAGATTCAAAATTCCACCCTTTGATATCTTTTAATTAAAAGGAGCGGTTCAAGTCCTTGAAAAGAAGCCACAAAACTATCAATCTGCAAGTACCGACAATAAGATGAGTAATTAATCAACGTATTTAAAGGAGTCAATAATTCATTGTTCTATAATCAAGAAAATGATTAGACACACATTAAAAGGTATAACATTTAAAAAAAAACATTAAAATAGTATTGATTTGCGTTAACATCTCTTTAGTAACGTACGTCTTAAAAAAATTTCAATGATTATTTATTAGTGAGATTTAGTCAACCTTGTTCCCAGGGCTTCTTCTCTCTTGACGTTTAACGCTATAAGAAAAGAAGAGAAAGAAAGCTGTCTTCACATAACAAGAGAGAAGAAACGCTGGGATCAAGGTTGAGATTTAGTGTATTTAATTCTTGATTTGCGTTAACATCTCTTTATTTATTACGATTAATTCAACGGTTTGTCAATGATTTGCAATGTATTCGAAGTTCCAACCCATTGCCTTGACATAACACCATCTGTACAGTTAAATTTTTATTGAATTTGTTAAAAGTTAGTTACTCGCTTATCTTTGATTTCTTCGAACAGCAACCAAGAATGTTGCTATTGGAGCGTAATTTTGAGGTGGTTTCCAGAGTAACTTAAAATCAAACTTCCAAATTGTTCAATTAGCTTCATCAATCTGAATTAGGTTCGGACGTTTTAATCATGTGTTCTCAAAGTGACTGACGACCTCGTTCCCAGGGCTTCTTTCCGCTTTTTGAAGGGAGACTGCTTATTAGTATATTTTATGGCAAGAAGCTTTATTGGTGCTTGATTCTAATCCCCAGTGCTTTTAGGATCCAACCTCGTTCCCAGAGCTTCTCTCTTGCCGTCGACGAAGCCCTGAGAACGAGGTTGTTTAGGATAATCTAAAACTAATATTTTGGTAAATAATCTGAAATCGCGAATGTGGTTCAATTGATAATCTGTACTGCAGATTGTTAGGTCAACAATCTTCCTGATACGAAGGAACCAAAGATATGTCCCAGTGAGCAAAAACTTGTTCAAAGTCCGCAGTAAAGACGTTAAAACAACGCCGAAAGCATTGTTCTTGCGTCTTTACCACATACTTTGAACAAGTTTTTGCCTACTAGGAAACTGTTACATTATTCTCACTTCACTGCACATTTATTTTAAAAAGAGAGTTGCAATAGATCAAATTAATGCTATTTGAAAATTGTGATTTATTATTGCTCTTTATTGCTCTTCTTTATTATTGCATATTCTAGCAATAGTAATAGGGCCAACTAAAATATTGTTTTTGAAAAATTGTTTGCAAAAGCATCATTATGACGTCATAAAATCTATAAAAATGTGCAGATCGTATCTGATGGCTGAAAATGATAGACCTTCAAATTACCTATTAAAATGCAGAAGTTTAAAGGTTTGACAGATAACACCCTGGATTTTTATTGGTTTTTAGCCTATGATGTCACTTTTCGTAACCAATGACATCATTCTTGGCCAAACTTTATTTCATATTTGAATTTCTCTCAAAATGTTAGATTAGGAGAGTAAAACTCGAAAGAAGCGAAAATGAAGGTATCCTAAAGAATTTTGACATTAAAAACAGTACATTTTACTGCCAAAAATGCGCCTTAACGTCATTGAGAGATTCACAATATTTGGAAAATCAACAAAAAGGAGGCGCCACTATGCAAAATTATAGGCTTGTTTCAAACAATTTGAGTAGTGACGTAACATACCAGACGGTTGTGGGCAGACTTTAATTTCGCACGTAAGGTAACCCATCAGATGATTGAGGGTAGACTTAAACTTCTTTATATGCCACAGACGATGTGCCATTCCTTCCCCCGTGTGGCTTTTTCAGAGTTCGCTTTGTCCCGTTAATTAATTTCGATTTTTCCGGTTTTGTGTTTTTACGAAATCGATAAATATTTGTATTTTATTTGTGTGGTTTCCTATCCGCAGTGCAGATTAGGCAATAATTCAAGAATGTTCTAACACCTCAAGCTCGTCTCCAGTCCCTTTTGACTTTTTTTTATTTTTCTCGGAGTGGAAAATAAAAAAAAGTCAAAATGGGCTGGGGACGAGCTTACTAACACCTTTGTTTACTATAGGTCTGATAAATTTCAAATTTCGAGGAAAATTATACTTTATATACTTAAGTTTATTTCTGCCAGAAGAATTTCCATATTTCATTAGATTAAGGGACAACCTCGTTCCTAGGGCTTCTCGCCTTTTTGAACACGGAAGAGCGGCAAAGAAAGCCCTGGCCTCTGCCGGTCGATTCTGCAAACTGATTGGCTCTGAGATTCTAATATTTTCGAGGGCTGTTTTTAAAATACCCCACGAGTTAACGAGTAAGCCATGAACAACATTGTAAAGTTAAGAATGTAGGACAAACTTTTATAATGGCAAATTCTGTTTAAGGAGAATTAACAAGATGCAAGGACACTCCTCCTTAGATCACTTTTAGGATCAGAGTAATCAACAGAGGCTAATTTTTGAGGCCGTGATGACCGTATCTTAATTCAAAGATTTAAGGTCATGAAAACGAATATAAATCTTTACAAAACTAACAGTATTGACTACGGGGCCTAAGTTAGCCAAAAATCTATTTGTAGAACGGGATTTGAAAACATGACCCCCAATTCGAAATCAGCATCCTAAAAATACTAAAACTGGAAACTTTTAAGTCAAACGGACCATTTTCAATAAGTTACCCACATTGGCCCAATTTAGCCCAAAAATCTATTTTCTTAGAGCGGAGTTTGAAAAAAAACAGCGGTAACCAACAAAACTTTGGCACCTTCCATCATTTCTAAAAAAAAAACTAAGTATTTTATTCTCGGTTTACTACATATGTGTTTACTACAGATATTACTACATTTGTCAATGTTTACTACAGATGTCGACGGCTGTTACTACATTTGTCCACGTTTACTACAGATTTCGCCTTACTACATTTGACGGCGTTACAGGCTTTACAAAATTAAAAAGTCACGGTGCTTAGAAGTCTAACAGAGAACGTATATTATTCGTTATTTTCTGTCAGTGTCTACCCTTGCTTATTAGTTGAATATATAAATCTGTTCTAGCCACCATCCATGTACACCGGAATAATAAGGTTTATAGTTATAAATTAAATATCTCTCTTCTGTTGCTTGATCGGGAAAATGATGATTAGATTTCCTAGCTTCATTTACAAAAAAATCTGAAACGTACTGTTCTGCAAAAATTGCATGTAGAGCGTGATTTGCTTTTCCCATGGATCCATGTCTAACAAATTCAAAAGTATTAACTTCTGGATGCCATTGTACACCGTAAAATGGATAGCGGCGACCTAAAAATGAATATAAAATTTGACATGTAACTTCTTGTATATTTTGTTTTTTGTGCAACAATGAACTTCATTCATGATAGAAATTCCATTTCGTACTGTTCTAGTTAATACTTTTTTAGCATTTTCCCTTAAACTTTCAAGTTTTCAGTAATTAAAAATTCTATGAAAATATGCATATAAAAACAAAAATGTGAATAATTTTTGTATAAATGAAGCAACTTACTTCAAATTTGGACCATAGATTCATATCATGATTTAAATTCTTTTTACAAATTCTTATGGCCTAATTATCCCAATTTCTCGGATATTTCCGATTTTGAAAAAAAACCTGATTTTTCCCAGATTTTTGGTGTAAAAGCCCAGGAAGATATGTTAAAATTTAATCCCTTGGCATTCAAAAACCGAAGACAGAACTTAAAAATACGACATAGGACTGCTCCAATTGCACTTTGAAGAAAGCATGCTTTTTTAAAAACAAATCGTATTAAAAAACATGTGATGACGTCATCAAAAAGTGCTCACCTTAGTAAAACAATTTCGATTTTATATTGATGAATTGTTTTTAAAATTATCAGAACTTAGCATGAGAATGCGTCGAAGTTTGGAAAACCCGAGTTACGAAAATCCCGAGTCAACTAACTTTTCGTAACTCGGTAATTTAGATATAATAACATTTCCGAGTTATTTAAATCGGGAATTTTAATCGAAATAACATTTCCGAGTTTTCTCAAAACTTTTTAAACAATTATGATTAACAATTATGAAGAAAATATGATTTCGAATCTCGAATGGATTTTTTAAAAATTTTGGGCCGATTTTGTATCCAAACCTTAACATAAACCTTAATGTTGGAGGTTATATAAGTGACCCACATTGGCTATTGCCTCTTTGTTTACTTTTCGCAACGCACGTTTTAGTTATTTTTTACACAATCCCCAATCTGGTTTCTTTTGTGTCACATATATTTTGCAAACACTAACGAAAAAGGAGAATTTTGTTTCTACTTTCGATTTTGAACTTTTTCTGTGGAAAATCATTCTTGCATTAATGAGAAGTATATAAAAATACTGAATACAATATAATAATAGTTTGAATAAGATTAAGAATCTCCACCGCAAATGATATTTATACTTAGAAAAATTCTTATGATAATTACCAAATACTCCATGAAGGAGAGCGCGAGGCTGGATTATACTACTATGCTATATACTTTTTGGTTATATTGGATTGGCTTTTCATGATTGATTAGACTATGGAGCGTTATCTGTGCCATAATTAACTTTTGTTAATTGAGGGGTACCTTACCAGGAACTTATATAGATTCTGAACCATAATGAGAAACAAGTTAAAACCATTAAGTTTGAATGGATTAACTTTCGTTAATTAAGGGGTATCTTCCCTGAAACTTTAGAGTTTCTGGCCAATGATGAGAAACAATTTATGTGAATTAAC
>JAULBZ010001023.1:0-24691 GCA_032360805.1 Neoturris breviconis | reverse complement strand
AATTCAAAGTCACGTGATCAGTGTGTCGCAGCGGCTTTAACTGTCAAAACTTGCCCAAAACCGCTAAATTAAATTCCCGCCAAATTTAAAAAAATTGGTCTACCGCCAAATTAAATTCCCGCTAAATTTAAAAAGATTTATTAACCGCCAAATTAAATTCTCGCCAAATATGCCGATTTTGCCAACCGCCAAATTAAGTTCCCGTCAAAATTTCTTCCCTTAAGGTAGGCAAAAAGACTTAAATTTCGATTAGCAAGACGAACTACACGGAAATTCGCTTTTGTGCAAAGAGCTTGGGTACTAGGCTGCTAGAAGCTACGGAATTTGTCGAGTTTGTAAAAAGTCTTAAGTCTACTCGGATAAACCTCTGAGATAAACCTCAAGGGACGTCTGGTGGTCAAGAACTGCTTGCTAAAATTCAAAAACGTCTCATAATTTACGTGAAGGGTTGTAGATAAATTGTAGGAAAAGCCATAAAATTGCATATAAGCTATTCATTGAAAAGTTACGTAATAGGTTTAATTTAGAAGAACTTGTTAAGCCACAAAACTATTCAGCTTGCAGTGGCCGAATGAAGTGTAAATAATCACTGTGGAGGAGAGTTTTGAGCATACCTTTAGGTTTTAAAGTTTGACTATTCGGAATTCTTGTTATTCCTGTTCTATTTTACGACGATCATAATTTAATTTTAAAAGCCTGGGAAAATCTGCAAGTTGTTGACAGTTAGAAAGGTATTCTTCACACTAATCACACCACAAAATCGTTGATATTTCCTGCCTCTTTAAATATTCCATTGTCGCTTCGTCTTGCTAAATTACATTGCAAAACCAATTCCACCTCTAACGAGCTTCTCGGACTTTTTAATGGTACCGTTATTTAATTCACTGATTGGTTCTCATTAAATATTTCTTTTTATTTTGGCGATGATTTTAATGACTAAGGTAATTGACGCATGCCAAGTTTTATATTTTGCCAATTTTCAGTCACGATTGTCGCTTGTTTGTATTATTATCTACCATATTGATTGTGCAGAAACAAAATTGAAGTACACAAATCGCAAAGAAAGTTTTTGTTTCTCAATATTTTTTTTTAATAATATAGATCTGCAATGGAGAGTGGTATGCCAACAAGTTTTCCTCTGGATTGGTCAACCCCGAACTCTTCACCACCGTAAATTTTGTACAAAATCTTTTTTTTTTATGCAATATAATAATCCGTCTATCAGCAAACCTGAACATAACTACCGGACATAACCCGAGGAGTGTTTTTAAGTATAGTTTTCAGTAGACTACTTACTCAACTTCGTTCCCAGAGCTTCTTGCCTTTTTGAAAAGGCAAATAGCCTTGGGAACGAGGTTGCTATTTACTTCATAAATAAGGTTCGGTTTACATGGGCTGCAAGTCTAAGTTTTATGCTCAAAAAACACCTCTCCACGGTCATTTTTAATCCGACGTTGCGTGCCCAATGGGCAGTGCCTTTAGAATGAATGGTATATTGTTACAAGATTTATTTTTTTGCGCAGTTACACAGAAAAAAATTGAAATATACGCCGTTGCGTACATGGTTACAAGTGTGGTTAATTTATCAAGTGGTCTTCAATGATGGCTTTAATCTTATTTTTTTGTAAGAATATAGCGTATTCTTTTAACCTCAGTTATTTTCTTCAAGAGCTTAAAGATATCATCAGCCATTTTATTTACGTGCGCATGACGTCATATTAGCCATAACCGCATATCTGTTCTCTACATAGCTACGTTATCTATTATGAAAAATCGTTCTCTTAGGGAAAATAGAAGCAAAACAACCGTTTATTTAATCCGTTCTCTTCTCTTCTGAGACTTCACACCTTAATTGAGTTTCGTTTTCAACCTCGTTCCCAGTGCTTCTTGCCTTTTCGAACACGAGTGTTCAAAAAGGCAAGAAGCCCTGGGAACGAGGTTGTTTCGTTTTGACAGTCCGAATAAGGACGAGTTGCGAAGAAATCAACTCGCTCAGTCCTTAAATAGGTTTTCTGATAACGTTAAAATACAGCATGACGCCAAAACCTAATTTCGACATTGATTAGGCTAGTCACGCTAGAACAACGTTTGTTAACGATAGACCTATTCACGAAAACGAGGCGTTGGCTGTTCAAAGTAGAAACTTGTTGCAATGTAATGACTTCCTCTTTGCAATCCCTGCACAAAAAGGAAGTTATTATGTTATTGCGACAGGTTTTTACTTTGAGAAGCTGAATTGGTCTACTTTGGTTATTAATCCATTACAAGCTCGTGTACATAACCTTCTGTGCATGTTTAATTTAGCAAGATTTACAAGCTCGTCCCCAGCGCAAAAGGCGCTGGGGACGAGCTTGCAAGATTTAGTTTATTTTAGATGTTGCTTTTGAAAGGAAATTCTGACATGATTCTTAATCGTTTTTGCACGTGTTAAAAATTTCCAATATGCGTTGTTCATAGAATTTCATTATGTTGTCAGTGAACTTACTCTTAAGTCGTTTGACCACGGTGATCACACTTACGATGATAAATGTATAAGTATCTATATTACTAAGTGAGATAACGATCTTAGATAAGAGAATTAACTTCACTATGAAAGCAGTATTGATACCATCCATTTTGGGTCAAAATATGTGTGAAAAATGCACGTATTTTTGGTCACATATTTTCACAGGTTTATTTTTATTAATTATAATGATATGTCGTGACTAAGAGACCATCTCAAATATAACAACGATCTTACGATGACAAAAGCTCGATGACAAAACACCCTCCTGAGCGGTTTCTTGTTTGTTTATATATGAAATATAACCAATAATTTTCATTGAGAACAGTTGTTATTAACGTGATTACGAAATATTGCTATACCCGATACTTTTTTTACGTCAAGTTTATAACAAAATGACATACACACAATATCATTATCGGGTATAAATAACAAACAGCCACAAGAATGGCTCATCATTCTTGTCTATCTGCCTACCTGGCAAAAAAAAAAAACCAAGTCAATTTTTACTTTATAGACACAAATTTTCGCGGAATAGAACGTAAGAAAAAAAGCACATTTCGCGAGTGGACGTAAAAGTTATGTTACACGCGAATTTAATTTCGAGATTAGTTTTAAAAGTTATGATTTTGCGGAAAAAAAGTTCGCGGAATTGTACGAAAACCGCGAAAATTTATGCCTTTAAAGTAACTTCATTCCATTATTACGAATGTGATTTAAAGTATGGTCAAAATTAGTCTGGAGCAGGGGATAATTTAGGAAAAAGAAAAAACCTATCAGAGATCGGTTTCGGAAAATCGGTTGACTAAATTGCTTTCCCGACTCGAAAATACTTCATCGCATTTCTCTCCGTTGCCTCTTTGTAAGCATTAATCGGTCAAAGGAACCAATAAATTACACGATCGATGACTCAGCGCTCTTCTTCGCAACTGCTATATTCGTTTAAATTTTTCACAGTAGATACAGGAAATTCTAAATAGTATTTTCTAACCATTCAGTTCGACAAAACTAAAACAAACAACATGTATAAGCAAGGATATACCATGTTGTTTATTTACATAGCTGGTAAATACAACCAGGGAAGTTTCAACTTGTGAACTTCCGATTTCCATTAAGATTTTATTTTTGCAAAGTTGACCCCATGATGTGCCTATAAGTAAATAGTTATGTTTTATCATCGTTTGTCCACGATGTACCAATTTGTTTTTTCAACGTTTTTCGTTCACAATGTACCCACCCATCTGTAAACAGTTGTTTTTTAATGTTGTCCGTCAACGATGTATCCATTGGTAAACAGTTGTTTTTCAATGTTGTTTGTCCACGATGCATCCATCGGTAAACAGTCGTTTTTAATGTTGTTCGTCCACGATGTATCCATTGTTAAAAATTCTTTTTTCCAACGTTGTTCGTCGACCATGTACCCATTGGTAAACAAATGTGTTTTTTTTATCATCGTTTGCCCACGATGTACCCATTGATAAACAGTTGTTTTTCACTGCTATTCGTCCACGATGTATCCATTGGTAAACAATTACTCCTGCTGTGCTAATTATAAAGTCCATAATTACTTCTCTCTTTAATTGTGTATTTACGCAATAGAAATAAATGATAACATCGAGATCCGATAAAAAACAATAATCCCTTGTGCTCGTAACAAAAATAGATGCGGTTGCAAATAACACAAGCTAAAATTAAAAGTTAATATAGCGGTTTTTGTGTTTCAACATTTAAAATATACACCACAACTCAGACTCGGCCCTCCCTCATTAGTACACCGTGTACCAGTTTCATATGAGTCGCACCATATTTATTGCGTAGTAGACTAAATCTGTCTGAATTAATTCTAAGATGTAAACTCGTCACCAGGTTCTATTAGAACCATATATAGAAACTAAGCTACGTGGGACACGCTTGCATTTTAAACGTATGAAGCACGTATTATCTGTTTATGTTCTGCCTTAATGAATGGGCGGTTTTAAACATCCAACTTAACACATTCTTTTGTGCATTGAACCAATAGCCTGAAAATAACTGCCAGACGGCAGGGGTGTTTATTTCAACTATGCTTGAAAACACTTCTCCACAGGTGATATACGGCTGTTATTTTCAGGCTATTGAGATCTTACAAATGATTGTTTTCTTCGTACCAAAAAAAGTCAAGAAACGCTACCCAGTGGACCCGGGTCAACCTCGTTCCCAGGGCTTCTTCTCTCTTGACGTTTAACGCTATCAGTTAAAAAGAGAAGAAGCGCTGGGATTGAGGTTGGACCCGGGCAACAACTTATTTAATGTTCCGTGGTAAAGACGCTAAGACAACGTTACTGCTGACTTTGAACAGATTTTTCTACACTGGGTATATTTATGTTGGTTTTACTGATATAGTTAGAATTGGAACCCAATGTAAACCGGACTATATTTGCGGCGGCAATTTCGTGATTATTCGTGCTTCGTACGCATTGTTACTAATCCCGAAAGCCTGTTGCGAAAGACGATTTGATAAGTCTATGATATAATACATCACGAAGTTTAGTAAGAGGTTCAAGTTTTTATTTCAAAATAAAAATAAAAAATAGAATGTAACACTCAGTAAAATAAAATACTACATCCCAGTGGGCCAAAACCTGTTCAAAGTCCGCAGTAAAGACGTTAGAACAACATTTTCAACGTTGTTCTAGCGTCTTTACTGCTGACTTTGAACATGTTTTTGCTCACAGGGATAGTACTTTTCCTATATAAAATACTACACGTCCGATACGACACGTCCGATACGACACTATCTTATATAGGTTGTTGTTTAAAATATAGCACAAAACTGCTGTTATACGGTATAGATTAGAGGCCATCTCAATATTTCGCTCCAAAACCAACTTTTTTGTCAGGGTTAATCAACTAAATTGACAAAATTCAACAAAAATGAATCTGTACAGAAGTGTGTTAGGTCAACGATCTTGTAATGGATTGGTTTCTTACATTGCGATCGTCGACTCAGTACTCTCCTCTGTAGATATTATTTTTGAGACGGTCCCTTACGGTTGTTATGCGGCAGTTACGGCGGAAATGCGATTACAGACGACTTTTCTAGTGTAACAGAATACATACTAATTTCGAATCTTATAAAGATTTTTGTTACGCTATTAGAGATTTAATTGCAATCATTACCCCCTAAAAATATAAAAAATAACTAAAGAATGACTGTCAAAATATTAATAATACGGGTGACTATCGCGAAAGAATTATTATTGCAGGAAGGAAGGT
Organism: Neoturris breviconis; assembly: GCA_032360805.1. NCBI lineage: Eukaryota > Metazoa > Cnidaria > Hydrozoa > Anthoathecata > Pandeidae > Neoturris > Neoturris breviconis. The sequence continues at coordinate 18,933 of JAULBZ010001023.1, read as the reverse complement.
CGTTGTTTCGGTACCATATGGATATAATTTGGAATTATGTTAATATAAATTGCTAATAATTTCTATATCACGAATTCATGCCAGATTGAACTGAAAGCATAGTCTGATCCAACCTCGTTCTCAGGGCTTCTTCTCTCTTGACGTTTAACGCTTCAAGAGAGAAGAAGCCCTGGGAACGAGGTTGATAGAACGCATCTTGTCCAAAATTATTCGACATCCTACTCATTTAATCTCTCTACCTTTTTTTTTACAGCTTTAACTATGGGATAAAAGTATTTACCCATTGGGTAAAAACTTGTTCAAAGTCTGCAGTAAAGACGTTAGAACAACGGTTTTTCTTTCATCATAGTTCTAGAGTTTTCACTGCAGATTTTTAACAGGTTTTTGTCCATTGTCATAGTTTTTGTCCATCATAGCAATAAAGTAAATCATTTGAGCCATAATTCTAGTTAAAACTATTTTGATACTGGTACTCCATGCCAACTTCGATCCCAGGGCTTCTTCTCTCTTGACGTCTAAATTTTCTCAATTTCTCTCTCGTCTTTGGTTAAAAAGAGAGAAGAAGCGCTGGGATCGAGGTTGACTCCATGCGAGATTAGTGCAAATTAAAGTCACATAAGCACCCTATTGTCAAAATTCCAAAATCCATCAAGTTCACTATTGGCAGATCACACCCTGCAAATTTCAGCATTTATAAATAACAGGAAGTTGGTCAAATAAGCAATTACCTACAACTTTATGTAATTATACAGAAAAGCGACGAAGTTTGGCCAAACAATATGGCTGCCACACAGTTAGCATAAAAAACACAAAACTTTAATCAGTTATATCTCCACTAATAGTTGTCTTTAAAAAAATAAATTTTCATAATGTGTTACTGACATTACAAGCTTTCGTGTTATTTATTTGGAATTTTAATCAAAATAGGGTGACTATGGACTTTAAAGTGTATCTTTGCTAAGAAAGATTCTTTGCATGTCGGTTGGGATTATCCGTAGGGAAAATGTTATGATTCCATTATTTTTCTTCCTTAGAATAAACATTATTTTATTGGATTTATCTGCTTGTCTTAAACTCGTTTGTTAGTGTTATCTTTTGGCTCCCTATATTAAATATGGCAAGTTATCGAACTTTATTTGGCAACGTTTAATCCAGATTATTGTCGTCTAAATTAACATCTAAAAGACAAAGATCGGCTGTTTGTTAAATGAAGCCTACATTGGTTGAGAACGACGTCACCTAACGGGTGATGTCGCTTTTAACCGACGTAATGGCTTTATTAGAATTCGTGCGAACGAACCGCCTAGTGGTAATCCGCCTTTAGATTTTTAATTCTAAATTCCAATATTGGTAGAAGTTGGTTTCGAACGATGTGTAACGTTAATTTCTTATCTTATAAGGTTAAAAAGCGTCTTAGATTTCAACGTACAATCCTGCTTACACATGCAACATTCTAATATCAAATTTATGGACGTCAAAACGACTTCTTTTTGGCGTTAGTCAGACGTCGCGTGCATATCTGAAAATATCTGGCTAAGTATCAATTTCATAATCACATAAGACGTGTTTTGATTTGGCACAAGGGGTAATTAATGACACAACCTTATACCCAGGGTTATTTATCTTTTTTGTTTGAATAAACAAATATCAAATGGCAAAATAAGAACCAATAATCACTGTGGTGGAGTGATTTTTTAAACAAAGCTTCAGGTTAAAAAGCCTGAAGGTGTGCTCAAAAATCGCTCCTCCACAGTGATTATTTACTTTGATCAAACTGGAATGGGATAAATCTCAGGGAAAGAGATTAAATTTTAACGTGTTGTTACTTAGTTATCATTAAACTCATTTCCTTTCAGCATATCCTGTTTATATTTTCGTCATTAATTGATAAGAGTGACACCAATTTGATTTATATATTTCTCGTCTATAAACTGTATTCATCCATGGCCTAACAGTGATATAAAATACCGTAAAGCCCCAGAAATAAGCCCATGGGCTTATATATTTTAAAGCACCTTTTTTAAGGGAGGAGGTGGGGTTTATACATGGGAAGAGGGGGCTTAAATTTGGGGATTTATGGTAATAAATATGTATTTATATAGTTGAACTTGACATGTATGCATGGGCATGGCATGAAGTTATAATTATAAACAAAAGGATCATTAACCTCATTCTCATGTAAAATGATGACAAGTAATCTCGTTTCCATGGAAAAACAACAATATATCCAAACACAAACGCTGATTGGTTCAAATTATTCACTGAAATTCGAATAAGTCCCTATGTAAGGGATCGTCTCAAATACAAAATCTACTGAATACTGAGTCAATGATCTTGTAATGAATTGGTTTAAGAAACCTATCTATTACAAGCTCATTGACCTGACACCCTTCTGCACAGATTCATTTTGTTGAATTTCGTCAATTTTAGTTGATTTAACCCTACCAAAAAAAGTTGGCTTTAGGGCTAAATTTTGAGATGGTCCCTTAAGACCTTCGAGTTAGGGGCTTATTAAAAAGTTAGTGCCACGTGGGGCTTACTTATTTAAGTACTCGGGCTTATTTGTGGACGGTATCTACGCATTGTAATTTAAATAGCATGATGACATAATGACAACACGTATATGCCTTTGATAATATTCATGTAATGCTATATTTAACAGCGAAATTTGATAAACAGAAAATAGTCCATAGAATAGTCCATAACATGCCGAAATTGCCTGGTGAGGAGAGCGTATTTTGAGTATAATGAACTGATAAATTTACTAAAAACACTCCTCCACAGGTGATGGCAGACAGTTATTTCTAAGCATGAGATAAAACGAATTAAAACATTGGATACCATCAAGGAGGAGTAATTTTTACATTTAATTATACCGTTAAACACATAATCTTTTGGCAGCGAGATTTTATCCCATATTTCTGTGTTGTTATAGATTAAAATCTTGCTAATTACAGAATAAGTGGATGTTATCTTGTCTAATGAATGGGCTTTGCAAGGCTAGCATGAAAGTATGCTCACAGATCACGCCTTTACAGAAAAAAATTACTTTAATTTTGAGTACTGATACGCAGGCCTCTGAATTCACGTCCAAAGATGCTCCTCCACATGGGAATGGAGACGTAAATTAGGCCTGGATACGTGCATAGCTGCGCATAGCTTGTTTAATAAATTAATTTTCCAAGGGTATAAATAAAAATTTATTTGCGAAAGGATACAAAAACTGCCGGTCATCACTGTAAAGGAGAAATTTTTCTCTACAGCCCTGAACAAGTTTTTTACCACTGGGTATGTAATGGAGCTTGTATTTGATTCTTTTCTTCGTTACAAAAGTTACTCTGCAGGCACCTATCAACGTCAAAAAGACATGTAGACGTCTTTTTGAAGTTGATTAGCCGTTGAGTGCCCACAGAGATTTATACCCAGAACCAAATAATGTAAACAAAAATAAAAAAAATCCTGCCGGTCCTAACGTCCTGATATTCAATAGTTTATCCAAGAACTCTTCTTTAATTCTTGTATTTAAGGGGGTTCTATTATCAAAATTATTACCCCGGGTGACTGTCCAAATATTGCAGATACGAATGATCGGCATGTAGGAGTACAAAGTCGCATAATATCCAGGTGACGTCGCTTTCAACTAATGTAATGGCTTCATTTAAATTCGTGCCAACGCCTAGTGAAGATCCGCCTTAAGACACTATAGTATGAGGTTTGTTTATACCGGAGTGTAGCAACCTCGTTCCCAGAAAGCGGAAAGAAGCCCTGGGAACGAGATTGGGAGTGTAGATGAGTTTTTGATAAAAAACGCATTTATATTAAGGTTTCAAAGCTAAAATAGGACACGTAAAAACAAAAATATTGTTTTCGAGATATAAAAAACAAGTAAAAAACAGCATAACTACTTGTAACTGGTCGAAATAAGAGCAAATAATCACTGTGGAGGAGTAACATTTCAGCATAGCTAGAGTAGAAAGCCGGAAGCTCTACCCCTTAAAACACACTCCTACACAGTGATTATTTGATCTTATTTCGAGATGGGCACGTGATGGCCGCACAACGTTACTTGCTTGATTATATTACGATGTTCCCATCGGAAAAAGTATATACTGACCTGTGGGCAAAAACCTGCTCAAAGACGCTAGAACAACGTTGAAAACCTTTCTCTTGCGCCTTTACTGCGGACTTTGAACAGGTTTTTGCCCACTGGGTAGTTGTTTTGATAAACATTGTAAACACACGATTTCTTATTACAACTTTTTGCCCAGTACTTCTTTATCATAAAACATAAAAATAAAGCATTAAGGACCTAGTAATGAAGTTTATAGAAGCGTAATTTTCTGATGAGAATATGTTTATAACAGCTCACTGTTAACCAGACATACTAACAGAACAGCTCACGTTTCTGTGCAAACAAATTCGACACTGTTATATTAAGGTTACCTTATCAAACAACACTATTAAAGTCACGTGGTCAAACAAAGAAATCTATGAGAACATATATATAAATATATATCTCTCAGTGAGTAAAAACTTGTTTAAAGTCAGCAAGAACGACTTTCCCAGCCGGCAAATACATGTGCAAAGTCAGCAAAATAACGTCAGAACAACGTTCTAACGTTATTTTGAACAAGTTTTTGCACATTAGGATGAAACATACTTTCGAGTGCCCAATTGTAGAGGGTTTAATAAGAAAGGGTTGTGTGTTTGGGGAAATTTTTTTGAATTTTTTCGAAATAAGCTGGATGGGGGGTAAAGTGTCTAAAACGTAGTTATGCACAAGTGTTTCTACGAGAAAAAGGGATTTAAAAATAAAAAATTTGCCTAAAAATTCCCAAAATAGGAATTTTCCCCAACCCTCCACCCCATCCAATTAGGCACTCGAGAGTAGGGATGTTTAATGCAGTAAAATAAGATGTAAATCAATATTCAGGGCATATTAGGTCGAACAGCGGTGAAACAATGTCATATATCGACAGTTTCGTCATTAAATAATAATCAACATGCGTATCAGGGATACAAGGTTCAAAACTTTGAGATTTTATTAACCCATAGTTGCTAACCTTCACAAAGTAAAATTCCCTGACAAATCCTTGAATTCCCTGACAAATCCTTGAATTCCCTGACAAATCCTTAAATTCCCTGACAAATCCTTGAATTCCCTGACAAATTCTTGAATTCCCTGACAAATCCTTTGATTTCCTGACGAATCCTTAAATTCCCTGACAAATCCTTGAATTCCCTGACAAATCCTTAAATTTCCTGACAAATCCTTGAATTCCCTGACAAATCCTTGGATTTCCTGACGAATCCTTAAATTTCCTGCTTACATTTAGTACTATAATAACAAGCCCAAAGAGCAGGAAGTTTTATTAAAATTGCTCTCAATCATCTATCGGAAAAACCCTTTTATTACTTCAAAGCTACCGCATGCATATCGAAAGAATATATAAAGCTCAAAATGAAAACACTAAACTTGCTAAACTTCATGAGTATAAAATCTAAGTAAAAAAAACTTTTTTTTGACAACAATAGTTTTTTGAAGAGTTGCAGAGATCATAATTCTCTGATTTCCATAACCCTGTAGGTATTTGACTTCACCCACAACGTCAGGTTAACGTTAAAATAACTTCAAAACGATGTTGCGAAACGGCGTCAAAACGATGTCAAAACGACATCTTTTTGACGTTGCTTGCACGTCAAATGGCCACTGCACACTGAGTAAAAACCTGTTCAAAGGTCCCAGCAAAGACGCTAGAACAACGTCAAACAACGACTTTGTCCTAACGTCTTTACTACTGATTTTGAACAAGTTTTTGCCCACTGGGTACCCATCCGGAAAAAACCTGTTTAAAGTCAGCAAAATAACGTTAGTTCAACCTTCTTTGAACGTTGTTCTAACGTTATTTTGCTGACTTTGAACAAGGTTTTGACCACTGGGTAAGGACTATTTAAAAAAATTGATTCATTAACACTTTAGTCCTCATATCTCTGTTATTTTTACAATGCTCTGTGTAATGTAGAAGCTTGGGGACGGAGTTTGTTAATTTTCCGTCCGTTTACTTGATATTATAATAGTAGTGATCAAAATATGAGTAAATGATCACTGTGGAGGAGAGATAACCTGTAGTTATACTCCAAATTCACTCCTCCATAGTGATTATTTACGCTTTTTTCGATCACCGAATAGCTGTTATTCTTTTTAACAGTCGCCGCGATTGCCCCGAACAATTATGAGTCAATTTATAAAAATATCCCAGTAGTCAAAGACTTGTTCAAATACTCTACAACAACGTTGAATGACGTTGAATGACGTTGTTCTAGCGTCTTTACTGCGGACTTTGAACAGGTTCTTGTTTACTGGGATTTATATATACATTTGAACATCTATCTCAAGTTTGTGGTGTGTATGAACAAACCGTGTTGTCTTTCAAAATAAATATAAACTTCGACTTAGTCCTCTTTATTGAATTAGATGATTTTTATACTGGGGGGTATTAATAAAATTTTGAAAATGTGAACTGCTCAATTTTTTACATATTTCATAAGCATGAAAATTATTAAATTGCTGGAAGATTTTATTTATTGAAATTTTCAACTGCTTATCAATTCAAGCGTATGTATAATTGAATTTTCGCAAATTTTGATTTATTTATTATTTTATTAATGAATTAAATTCATTGAATATAACCCCCCTGATTTTATTGAACTAGACAGTTAGCAAATATGTCAATAGTCTTTATTATATACAATTATATTGTTTTTTAAAAAATGATAATATTACATTCTTTATCACGCCCGTACCGTTATTAAAAATCTTCTACATCGTCAACAAAGCATTAGTCTTACACAAGGCATCAACAAGAGAACACGCGTTCTTCAACGAAGTAATACTGAAACTTCGACACAGATATTTTCAACAAGCGAAGATAGACAGCATTACGCATCCAGTTAAAAGGCAGCGAGGGCAATATATTAGGTGTATAAGGTGTATAGTGAAATCGTAAATAAAGAAATCAAAGATCCAGTCTTTGGTTTGTGTTTCAGCTACAAATTCAATGCAAAGATAGAGAAACCATTACTAAGCTTGGAATATAGTGAAGCGAGCTAATATTAAAGGTAAACATTTATTTTATTCAACTATGGTCTACCCAGTCAGCAAAAACTTGTTCATTGCTTGCAGTAAACACGTTTTCTAGTGTATTAACTGCCGGACTTTGAACAAGTTTTTGCTGACGGTAAAATTTGATTGGCTTCTCTGTGTCGAAGTATCCAATCGATTTGATAGTTTGTTGATATGATACTCTTCTCCAATGATACTATTTTGATTCAAGAATTCATTGCTCTTCAGACATTATCGTGTAAACTCGATCATTATCGTGTCAACTCGATGAGATTGAAGGACGATGAAACTTAGTGAAAACGAGGTTGTTAATTTCATTGGGTATTACCGGGTAGGCAAAAACTTATTCAAATTCCGCAGTAACCTTTTTGCCTACTGAGTAGAAAAATGGTGATATTGGAACGATTCGTTCTTTTTAGATAGAACCGTTAGATACATAAACTTTATATAATATTTAACTTATACAAATTTAATCACAGATTTCAGAAAATATATTAACAAACAGGCATGTGAGAAATAAATAGCGGAACATCAAAGTCAACTACTTTCATACACTTTCTCATCGAATTACGATAGGATAAAGATGGCTTTTAGAATAAGAATTTACATTTTTTTTTCTCTCAAAAATCGTCATGTAGTTGTATTTTTTTCTTCACTCAAAAAAGAACTAATAGCTTGATCAATCCCGTTTATTTATTTATTTCTCGCATGGATTTAGATAAATACAGCTTTTGTTGTCGAAAAATTAAAAAATATTAAGACATCGTTAATAAGAGTGCATTCTTTAAAGTTTTCGTCATGGTCATCATTAAAAACATTAATTTCGCCAACAGTGCATTTAAAAAATGCGAAACAAGAGAGCTTTGTTTTTTGTTTTATGTATTCACATTCTTTGTAAATAGACGCAATATATGGATTCTATACTTGCAATAATAGAAAAGGTTTTAAAATAGCTCTCTGATACTCATTCATTCGTAAGATATCCATCCATTGCCTGACACTAATAACTGTATTAACGAATGGAATCAGGCTACAAACAAACTATCAATCTATAGAATTAGGCTACAAGCTGACAATGTATATAACAAATGCAATGACTCTCCTCCCCATATTACGTCATCTCTACTTTGCTTGTTTATTTAACTTTTCTAAACGTCACTGACATAAGATGTATAAATACAGTTTAATTTGAATTCTGATTAGAGCAACCTCGATCTTAGGAATTATTTTCAACTTTTCCTGCAGAAAATAAGGTAACCTGGAAACAAGGTTGTTGTGACAGTTTTCAAAAATAATATTCTTGACCATTTAGAATAACAAGGAAGAGTTTTCCCATAAGATTGAAGTTTAAATGTAACTTCGTTATCATTTCTTTATAAAACACAGTTACATAACACTGGAAACGAGCTTGGTTAATAATTAGAACTTCAAAGTTGCAAATCAAAATTTTTAAAAACCAAAAAAAATATTTAAGCGAGCTGCAGGCAACAAAGCATGAAACTATGCCTAAAAATCGCTCCTCCATGGTGATTATTTGTTTTTGGTTTGATGTTAACCTCGAGGTTTCTATTGTTTGAGAACGGACGAAATTTGATCCGACAGTCCCTGGGAACTACGTTAACCTTATGGTCGTATATCTTATATTTTGACGTTTCCCTTTTATTTTTAGTTTATTTAACCGATCTTAATTGTTTAAATATTATCTTTAATCTGTTTGTTTCCCATGTATATCTACCTAAGATTTGACTTTTTTAAAAAAGGCTGGATATAATTATCTTTGAAGTATCGTGTACATAAAAATAGATGTTTATATTTATTTATTGATTATTTCCATTAGGTGCTTAGACAAACAACAAAAGTGACATCAAATTATGGCATTTAGTAAACAACTAATTGACGACTTTCCTTCTGGTTTACCTCAACTTCCACGAGTACCGAGTTTTCCCTTTTATGAAAAACTCCCATCGTCATATTCACCACCACCGACACTTACCCGTTTACCCGGCATGTCGGTATTTTCAAACAAACGACGTCATGAGGAAATTGAAGATTTATCATCATTACCTCCATTTAAAGCTCCAAAAATGACGCCACCTATGTCTCCATCGGCTACACACAATTGTTCTGCTGATTGTTCATACTGCTCCAGTCTAACTAATTTAGACATCGCAGCATTTTATTGGTCAATGTTAGCCATGCGGGGTTACCCACAAATAAAGGCTACATCAAAAAATGCACTAGACTTGAAAATACCACCACCTCCTTCACCAACATCAAGTATAGAAACCTTCTCAAAACCACCAAGTCCGTCGGGAAGTTTATCCAGTCTAGATTCTGAACCACTTTCACCTTCATCATCTGTTAGTAGTGAAGGATCTACGAAGGCTTTACATGAAAACAAGTACCAATGTCAAGTCTGTCATAAGTCGTATTCACACCCACGGCTATTAAACCGTCACTTACAGTCTCATACACCTTATAAAAAACACCACTGCCCTCGCTGCCGCAAAGGATTTAACGACGCATTTGATTTAAAACGACACATTCGTACCCATACCGGTATCAAACCATTTCAATGTCAACTTTGTGATAAATCATTTACGCAGGTAGGTTAAATATTTTATCTATCGGTACGCGACGTCAAATTAACGTCTTAATTTAAATGGCGTGTGTTCACTAGTAGTTTTATTCTTTTTGTTTTTTTACCCAATGGGTAAAAACTTGTTCAAAGTCCACAGAAAAGACGCTAGCACAACATTGTCTAACGTTGTTCTAGCGTCTTTACTGCTGACTTTGAACAAGTTTTTGTAATTTGGTTCTCAGAAACAAGTTTAGCGTGCTGACATAAATATTTGAAGTACTGGGTTAAAAAACTAAACGAATGGTGTTATGTGAATGAACTCGCAAATAATTGGTTCCTTCATATCGATAGACCAATCGGTTTCAAGGTACTACATATATATGTCATGATGAGTTATGCAAGACCCTCAGTCACGAACATCATTTTTTTTAATAGTCTTTTAACTTGCAATGATATGCACGAGAGAGTTATTAACAACATTCACCCAGTGGGCACACGACGTTCTAACAACGTCGCAATGCCGTTTTGACGTTGTTACGACGTCGTGTGCCGGCAGGGTAGTAACTTCTTAACCTGGCAGTCTTGACAAATATATTATGTTTCGCGGAAAAATACACTTAAAAACGGTATTAAATTATTTGGCTTGCATCGTAATCAAATTATGTCTAGGACGACATAAGAGTTTATAACATTAGAGTAAGTGTTACGTTTATCGTCAGTTGACCACGACGTGAATGATGAGTCATCATAACTGTTTTTCGTGTAAATAAGATGTATTTCGATACAAGTCGTTTGTTGACGTATCTTTTAAAAGTTGGTTAAATAACGATATCCGGTCAAAAACAACATCTCTTATATATACTGACTCAAAAGATATTTTAAGATGACATCCAAGTTACTATCAACTTAAGCAAGAGTGATTGATAAGTCAATGTTCTTGCAATGAATTGGTCGGTCGTACCGAAGAACCAATTAATTGCAAGCTCGTCGGCGTTTTGTTTTAACTGACGGTAACATGTTTTATTTTTTTCTTTATAATTTTGTTTCCATAGAGATGTTCATTAGAAGCACACATGACCCGTGTTCATAATGTTTCACAACAATTTGGTTTCCGAGAGCGTCGTCCAAAGTTATTTGTATGCGAGGATTGTGGTTACACTTTCCCAGATAACAATACATTCCGTCAACACGAGAAGGATTGTTGCAAAACAAAGTAAACAAAGAAAGAAAGGGAGGGAAAAGTTAATGTTAAATGTTCTTTATGTTTGTGTTGTGCTGGTTACTTCTATATTATTATTAAATGCTAATGTCAGCAGTTTTCTGAAGTAACCAGACATGTTTGTGTTGATATTTTCCTGAAATATTCTGTCAAATGTTCTGTTTTTTTATGTTCGTGCTGTTACAGGAAAATATTGTGTTAATGTATACTCCCCCGATACCCCAATGTAAATATACCCCTTTTATTATTATATATAAGTAAGTTTATATATTAGAATGACAAATGTGGAACACGAAACTCGGTTGAGTACTGTATATTATGACTTATATTAAGTTTTTACAATAGTCACTCAACTAATTTGCCTTTTCGGGCAAGCTTATAATAAATTTTGTAGTATTTTTTATATAAAAACATTCCGTATGATGAACAACTTGATTTTATTACAGACGTTCCCAGTGGGAAAAAGCTTGTTCAAAGTCAGCAGTAAAGACGCTAGAACAACGTTGTTCTAGCATTTTTACTACGGACTTTGAACAAGTTTTTGACAACTAGGTTTCTATATCAAAATTTAAGCCTATTTAAATTCAAGTTAGCAATCGTACGGAAAAGGTTAGTTTTTTATATATTAACAAAAGTAGTATGCTTTTGGTTAGGACCTTATTTAATTTTTTTGCTAGGATATGTTTTCTTTCTAATTTTGTATTTTCTTATTTCGCTACTACACTAGTAATGTGTATTTCACGGAGAAATTTAAATCCATGCGAAGGATATTATTTTCTTGACCAGTAAAACAAAGTAAAAAAAAAAGGAATGGGAACGAGCGTAAATGACAAGGGGCTTTGTTATTTGCTGAAACTTTAAACAGTTATTTTTTTAGCCAAACGTTAATCAAATTTGATCAGTTCAAGATACACACCCTGCTCTTCACCACGGATAATATTCCTTACTTATCACTTTATTATAACCTTTTAGAAGTTAAATGATAACGTTCTCTACGATGGAGCGTTTACGGTCATTGATTTATAGGTAATTATTTTAAATTGATTCCATTATGAAAGTGCATTGTGGTCATTATCAAAGTGCATTGTGGGTTATTTTTTTGTAATTAAATGAATCAAGTGAAGTGTTAAATGACACAACGGTCAACGGCTTAGTCAGATGATTAATCTGTTTCCTGTTATTTAGTAATGGCTCCCTATCCAGTGTGCAAAAACTTGTTCAAAGTCCGCAGTAAAGACGCTAGAATAACGTCACTCGACGTTAGTCTAGCGTCTTTACTGCGGACTTTGAACAAGTTTTTCCCATTGGGTTATAAACTTAAAGTTGGCTCCATTTCAACTATTTATGATCGTATCAATGATATTATTAATGAGGGACGATCGAATATAATTGTCTTGTTGTCTCGATCAACTAAATGTCTTGATAATAAATACTGATTATTAATTATACTTTTCTACCATTAACTTTTTTTAATATTTTGATTTCACGGATTTGAATTTTTAGAATTTTGAGATTTTTTCAATCAAATTAATTTTTTCATGTCATTTCCCAGTAAGCAAAAATTTGTTCAAAGTCTGCAGTAAAGACAATAGAACAACTTATTCTTTGTTTTTACTGCGGACTTTGAACAAGTATTTACTCACTGAGTTAAAACATAAGATTTTACATTAATTTTTTCAAATCGATACGCTGTCATAAAGCATGGGTACGAGATGGGTCTATTACTTTTGTTTAAGTTTCCCTACTGTTTTAGATCAACATTATATTTATATAATTGAAAGGGAATACACTGTTATGTTCTTATCAGATTAAAATCACAAGATATTATCCTAATCATAATAAAAATAACTTCACAGTCATAAGACCATCTACAATGAAGGGTGTTTCTTACGGTCTCCATCGTAGGTAGTATTGTTCTTTGTAAGATATAGAGCAAAATAATCTAAACAGTGTCTTTGACAACAAACTCCAAATAATACATGAAATTCTTAAATTGACTTTCTCAGCCCTTGTAATGTATCGTACTCTCTTGTATAGATTTTTTGATTTTATATCGCAGTGTTTAAAAAAGAGCAAATAATCACTGTAGAGGAAGGATTTTTGAGCATAACGTCAGGCTTCATAGATGGAAGCTATGATAAAAAATATCTTCTCCACAGTGATTATTTGCTCTTATTTTAAACACTTTATCGTAGTTTTTAAAAGTAGTATTTTTAAAATATGTTGAAACCCATAGCTTTTGATGTCCTTTTATGCTCTATATTAGAGAAAATGTCGGACAATATAATATTAGTTTTTTATTGATTATTATAATTTTCATCTTAGGGAGATAAAACTTTAAACGACGATACAACTATAACTGACTTTACATAACAATACAACGTATCGTATATAAGAGATAAGAAACATTGAATGTCAATATTCTTATCTGTTAATTACGGGTATTAACGACATACTGATCTGATAAGACTACTGACGATAACATCTTGTCCGTATACATGACTCCACACGACATCATACTGATGTCAAACACTGTTATACCCACACGGGTACACAGAACAAGACTAGACTAGATACTAAATAAGACGAATCACCTCTTTTTACTATACTAAACTGTGGACTAGGCTGGAAACAATATATTGAGATACAGACAATCTAGACTGAATAACATAATAACACGAACATACGAGTGCTTTCTAAAGCACCTTTTTACTAGACTAAACTGTGAACTAGACTGTAAACAATGTATTGAGATATAGGATACAGACTATCTAGACTGAATAACATAATAACACGAACATAAGAGTGCTTTCCAAAGCACCTTTTTTACTAGACTAAACTGTGAACTAGACTGTAAACAATGTATTGAAATATAGGATACAGACTATCTAGACTGAATACCATGATAACACGAACGTAAAAGAGTGCTATCAAAAGTACCCTTTTACTCGACTAAACTGTGAACTAGACTGTAAATGTTATCTTGCGACACAGAAACAGGAACTGACATTTTATTACTGTTTAATTGTTTCCTATGACGGTACATGACTGACGTGACTTACACTGACATGACGGTACATGACTGACGTGACTTACACTGACACGACTTTAAAATTAAATATCTCAGTAGACACACGACACACGTCGTGTGCCTGTTGTTATGACATCGACACATGCCACCATGTGAAGATATCATAACTCAAGCGAACATGTACGACAGTGATTCATACAAAAACTTGAACGGACTGACTGACCAACTGCAGCAGTAACTGAATGCAAAATGATAGATTGACAAACTTGATACAGACATCTCCCTAGGATTGTAGTATATATAATTTTTCACAATTAAAAAATCAAGTCTGAATATAACTGCCAGACGTCAGGGGAGGAGCGTTTCTTGAGTGTAGTTTCCAGCTTCAAAGTTGAAAAATGTACTAGAAAACACTCCTCCACAGGTGATATCTGACAATAATTCAGGCTTGAAAAGTTGAAATAAGCCAATAGGCAAAATCTTGTTCGAAGTCTGCAGTAAAAACGCTAGAACAACGTCTTTAGCTACTGCTGGTTTTGAACAAGTTTTTGCCTACTTGGAAAGCGTTAGTATTTGTGAAGGAAGTAGTGGTTATTAGTTCTTATTTGGAACATTTGGACTTCTTCTCCACAGACACTATTTTACGCACATTTTTCATATTTGACAGTATATTCACTTATCTTGTAGTTTTGTATTTAATAACATTTTTGTGTATAGTAGTTTAAAGTTATAACTAATATTTCTAAAAAATAATAAAAAATAACAAAAAAAAGTAGAAAATATAAAAATCCGAAAAAAAAGTAGCTAGTTATTGTAACGGTTTTATAGTTTTTTGTAAATACATATTTAAAGCAAAAAAACAATTGTTTTTAATACTTTTCTTATTACCAATATAGAATATATACCGCATATATAAGGGAATGTCCTCATAAGCGAACGATTGAGAGATTTTAGAAGGTTTGTAAAGGACCGTCTCAAAAAATAAAATCTACAGAGGACTGAGTCAACGATCTGGCAATGGATTGGTTTCTTCGTACTGAATAAACCAATCCATTGCAAGTTTGTTTAGCTAACACACTTCTGTATAGATCCATTATTGACTTTTTATCAAATTAACGAACACGAAAATAGGGTATATTTCTTTCCCATGTGAGAAATAAACGAATAGAAAGAAAGAGTAGTCTGTAGAAAGAGTACATATTTTTCCAAATCGTAGTCCATTCTTCAAGATGCTAACCAAAGTTGGCCCGATTAATCGTAGCGTGTAAACGTAGCTTTACAAATATTTAACGCTCAAAATCCGCAGTAAAGACGCTAGCACAAAAGTCGAAAACGTTGTTCTGGCGTCTATTCTGCGAATTCTAAACAAGTTTTTGCATATTGGGTAGGGACAGTGTCCTTGGATCCGGGGTCCTTATATGCGAGGTAATCGAGTATGTATGTCGATAGTTAGAAGTACCATTGAGGCCAGCCGAGTGGACAATAACTTCTTCAAAGTCGTAAAGACGGTAGAAAAAACATCTTCGATGTTGTTCTAGTGTCTTACTGCATACTTTGAAAATGTTTTTGCAAACTGGGTATGTTCGATCGCAGCGACAATACCTAGCCTGAGTTCCAGTCCCTAACTACGACAAGTATTGTCGTAGTTAGGGGACTGGAACTCAGGCTAATAATACCTGGCTATGGATTGTTATAATCACGTTATGTTACAGCGTTTATGGTTAGGAATCGCATCTCAAAAAATAAAATGATCAATGATCTTACAAAGAATTCCGAAGAAACCAATTCATTGCAAGCTCGCATTGACCTAAACTTCTGCATACATTTTTGTTGAATTTTGACAATTTTAAATGAATTAAACCTAACAAAAAGTAGGTTTTGGAGCAACAAGTAGGTAGTTTAGAATACTCTAAAATCGATGGGATTATTTCGGAATAATATACCGTAAAACTCGGTAGATAAGCGCTGGGTTTATTTGATTACAAATAGCTTTTTTAAATGAGCGTATACGCGAGTGGGTTGATCCGCGGGTGGGCTTATCCGCGGGATAATAAAAACGTTAGCGAAAAGGGTATGCTTATGCGCGAGTGCGGGTTTGATCAAACAACAAAAAAACATTATAATTTCTAGTCATATCAGTATATATCTTTCAAAAGATTAGTTTTATTAGTCTGATGATGACGACGATGTATCGTCGCAAGAACCTTCGTCGTATTCAGATTCTCATGAATCGCAATCACTTTCCAGGTGGAATTCGCATAAAAAAATATAAGAAAGGTCATTAAAGAGTGCGAAATAAAGTTAATTTTTTGATAAACCCTGTCTATTAAATTTCCGTATAAGGTAGGCTTATCCGCGGGTAGGCTTATCCGCGAGTGGGCTTATCCGCGGGTGGTCTTATACGCGGGTGGGCTTATCTGTCTAGTTTTACGGTATATGCAATTAAAATGTTTACAAACAAAAAGAAAGACACTAAGATTACGTCATATGTATCATCATAACACAATATTGTGTGGATTGTGTGATGACAATTAGCTATCCTAGTGGGAAAAAACTTCAAAGAGCAGTAAAGACACTAGAACAACGTTGAAAACAGACTTTGAACAGGTTTTTGACCATTGGAATAAGACTCTTTATGCAGAAAAATAGAACTAAGAACAGGCCATTTCGTCAGTCTATGATCATCCCATGCCAGTGCGCAAAAACTTGTTCAAAGAACTAAGAACAGGCCATTCCATCATTTTATGATCATCCTACGCCAGTGCGCAAAAACTTGTTCAAAGTCCAGAGTAAAGACGCACGTGTTTACAGCTGATTTTGAACAAGAATTTCTACCCGCTGGGATAATAAGGTGGATTAAGTTAATCTCCATCTATAAGCTCGTGAGCTTATACGCAATTAAGATTTTATGTTAGGAAAAGTGAGGACTTACTTATGGGATTATACCGTATTCAATATTCGCCTACAACTAATTAAATCATACCCCCAACGAAGGAGAGTGTGATTTGTTGAAATAAACATTCGTCATTATTCAATTCTGTCGGACAGTTTTGGATTATCACGTATATCGCAACCTCGTTCCCAGGGCTTCTTTCCGCTTCCGCGCCGTCCTGCCTTCAAAAAGCGGAAAGAAGCCCTGGGAATGAGGTTGCGTATATCGGTCACGTAAAGGAACTGCGCGGGTTATAAATGCGGATTTCTATGTTTGCACGGACTGCGTATTTTCAGCAATTCATGTTTATTCAGGATAGGGAAGTGGCACGCAGATCTTTTCTTATAAGAAAGTTAAGGCCCGCCTTTATAAACAGTAAATGTTATTTTACTTACGAATATTTGTTTGATACTGCAGGCGAAGTCCAGTTAAGCGCATAATAACCTGTACTTACTCAAACAGCTGATTACAGTTTGGCATCCCAATATATGCTGGTCTTTAGCTGCAATCATGGTCATAAATATTTATCAAGAAGGGAAATTCGTACAAAAATTCGGAATTTCAACTTTGACAAAAACTAAAAAATATCAACGGAACGAAAATTCGAATTTGTTCAAGAGCCGGGGTACTAAGTGGTTAAAATCAACAGAATTTGTCGAGTTTGAAAGAATACCTAAGATTCTAAGTCTCGAAAACTTTTCGCGGCAAAGAATATAATTTTTTCTAGCCTGTTATACAGACTCGAAGTCTGGCGGAAAAGCACCTTCTTTTTTTGATCGTGGGAAGAGTCTGCGGAACAGGCTAAATTTCTTCTTCTTTTCTTTTCCGATGAAAGTTGAAGTCGTTTTAACTATATATATTTAACTAAATATTATGAACCAATCGAATAAGAGTATTTCCTTATTTCTGCAGAATAATTTCTTGAGTGAGATTGAGCTTAAAGCTTAAGTCTACTCGATAAATCACTGAGACAAATCTCTAGGGTATTCCCATAGTTAGTTATGTTTTACTTATGCGTATATTATACACCAAAATTCCTCATAAATTGTGATATCATATCTTAATCTCTGGTTTATTTGATTGATAACGCTATAACTGAAAGCATTTCTCGGCGAGTTACACTATGTCTACCCTCGCCGTGTAATTGGACCTAAACTTGTGTATTTGCAAATTAGCAGTATAGCAACATCGTATCAGCTAGTTATAATCCTATTCACAAATACATAAAAACGTGGCTGCTCAAAGTAGAATTTGTTGCAATGCAATAACTTTATTTTTGTACAGGGTTAACGCATTGCACCAAGTGCTAATTTGAGCAGCTAACACCTCGTGTTCATGTATTTGTCAAGAGAATAATCCTTAAGGCCGTTTTCCATTCGGAGATCATTACTAATAGGGCGGGAAAAACCTGCGCGGAATTTATTTCGAGCATGCGTATTTGTGAAAAAATCTCGATTTATTCAAAAATACACATGCTCGAAATGAATTCCGCACGGGATTTTCCTGCCTGAGCAGTAAAAACCTCTGAATGGAAAACAGCCTTTATTCTTCTGACAAGTCACCTTGAAAGGAAGATTTGAATGACAAGATTTCGAATACCAGGTGGTTATGAAATGTAGAAATCCATTTACGCTAGAAATCCATCAATCTGTTTGGTTTGTTCTTTCTTCTTTTTTTGTTTTACAATTTTCCTTTAAAGAGTCCCGAAATTTATAAGCAATCTTGATTTTCTATGCGCAAAGAAATTAACTATGATTTTTTTTATATTTCATACAATGATCTACTTTTTAGTCTTGAACATCTGCAAAACATGCTGTTAGCCCCTAAATAACCTACTTTATTGACTTTTAGATAAGGAATTATTAAAATAGAACACATTAAAGGTGCAAAATCACCCTATTTTGGTCAAACTTTTATATACATGACATGGAAGCTTATCAAGTCAGTTACACATTCTGAAACTTTGATTTCCTAATGACAATTATTTGTGGAGATATGAGTGATTAAAGTTTTGTATTTTTTATACTAACTGTGTGGCAGCCATATT
>JAULBZ010001022.1:0-24693 GCA_032360805.1 Neoturris breviconis | reverse complement strand
CGTTAGAACAACGTTCAAAGAACGTTGTTCTGACGTTATTTTGCTGACTTTGAACAGGTTTTTGCCGGCTGGGATAGAACCTACTTTAAACACGTTTTTGCTCACTGGATAGAGACCCCAGTGAGTACACGACGGTGGATCAACTTCGAAACAATTCCACGTCGATTCGTCGTGTAGCTGCTGTAATGTTGGCGGTTACTTGGAAGATGTAAATACTTCACGCGACATTTTGAAATGATAAACCATGAAAACTGAATGTAGGTAATCTTGAGTACAGAAATCTTCGTGGGTGAATTTTTTTGAAAATCTTGGAATTAAATATTCGTAAATTAAGATTGCCTGATAAGGCGGGGGGCCTTTGAATAAATAGTAAAAACTATTATTTCTGCATTAGGGGTCATCTCCACGAGGCAAAAAATTCCTGGCAAAGCCAAAAGAAGACATTCCACTGCTAATAGAATGTCTTTTTTGGATTTCTCTGCGAATGTTTTGGCTCGCGGAAATCAGCCTTTAGGTAATTTAACACGGAGTGAAATAATACTTAGTACGGTCGGCTTTACACAGTCCAAATACGGAAATATACGGACCGTATTCGGTAGTATTTCACGCCGTGTAAGGATTCTCTGCGGGAAGTTTCTGCGCTTGAACAACAATATTCTGCGGGATTAATTTCTGCGATTGAGACACAGTGATATTTTTTTAGTGATAGGAAAATTGCAATCTTTGTCTTCATTGACCTCAATGTCTTTATTTAACTGTTGCACTCATATTAATAATATGAATAATAATCAAGCCCCTATCGATATAAAATACCTAATATTATTATGTATTTTATATCGATAGGGGCTTGATTATTATCTTGCAGGCGCGTTCTTATTTTCGAAATGTTGTTTAGCTGAACAGTTCAATGTTTCAGTTCGTAAAATCTGTTTTAACATTATAAGGGCCAATTGAAAAGTCATTGAAACTTGCACAATGCCCATAAATAGCAATTCTGCCATTTTAATGACGTCACAAGGGATTTTGTTTCAACGACAGACCATAAAAAAACTAGATTCTGATGATCGGTGCAAAAGTTGTGGAGCTTTAAACTTTCAACATTTCACGTTGAAATAAAAAATTCTCTTGCGACGTCATCAAAATGACAACTGCTATTTCTCGATATTTTGCAATTTTCTGAGATAGGGCCAATGATTTTCTTATTTCACATATTTAGTGGTAAGAAATTTTTGCGGATGAACTTTTACACCTAAAATTTGAGGTATAAGGACAAATTAATGTTCTCTTTTGTCTTGAATTTTTTATGATTTTGCGAATGAGGGGCATAAATGCAAAAATATCTTCCGGACAAGGTACCGTTATTCGTGAGATAGATTAAGACCTGGAGAAGATAAAAAAAAGTACCTTTCTCTTAGTAATGGTCTATCTTATTTGAAAAAAGGAAATTTATCTCAAAAGAATCTGTTTTTGCAAATTAACACTATTAGTGTGTTTTGCGGATGGGTGGATTTTTGTGGCAAAAAATATCTTCCGGACAAGGTGTCCAACCAGATTTTAACTAAAAATTATTATAAATCTGTTTTTAAGAATTTCCGCCAAACTAATTTCTGCGATTAAGGAATTTTCATGCGTTTATACTCATACTGGGTTTTAGGCTAGGTAATGCATGCTTCTCTTAAATATCTGGAATACTATGGCTAGCGTATTTAGTCAATTGTACGTATTATTCATACATAGACCGCTGTTGCATAGAGAAATTTATTTAAAGATTTGTGTTCCGTATTTCTTAAAATTTTACACTATTATATTTTGACATCATTCCGTGTTTATTACTCGGTATCTCGTTACCCAGTGGACAAAAACTTGTTCAAAGTCTGCAGTAAAGACGTTAATGTTAGAACGACGTTGTTCTTTACTGATGACTTTGAACAGGCTTCTGCCCACTGGGTAGGTCCTGTATTCACACACAACGTAGGTAAAAGACTGCCGAATACTGTCTCGTACATTCCCATATATTGGTTATAGACCTATTCACGAATACATAAAAACAAGGCGTTGGCTGCTCAAAGTAAAACTTGATGCAATAATGTACTTTTTGTGCACTGCAGTCAAGTTCTACTTTGAGCAGCCAACGCCTAGCCTCTTCCACAGACCAAGTTCGATCCTTCCAGATCTCACTTTTAATATAAGAGAAAGGATCGACCTTCGTCTGTAGATCAGGCTACCAACGCCTCGTTTTCATGTATTTGTGAATAGGTCTATACCATTCAGCCTATATACAGGAATTATATACAATAGAATTTCAAGCTGTAACAAAACTACCTTATTCGCACTAATTTTCGCGCAACGAGAAAAAATACTTTTCGTGCGTATTAATACTCGCGCCTGTCCACATACGGGAAATAATTACAATCCTTTAAAGCGGTAAAACATTCATTCAGGGTGGCAAGTACAAGGAATAGATTATTTTTGAATCTACATTTTCGCGCACATTGTTTTGTGCGTAATTTCTGTAGCGCTATAAGCAATATTTTGCCCGACCGAAATTATTCGTTGTTATAATGTATCGTCGTAATTTTATTATGTAGCTAGCTATCCAAAATATTGTAAATTCTTTTATTAAAAAATTAGAAATTATTACCTATAATTCGCTCATAAATTTCTTCCCTGGCAGTCCTACGACCACCACCCCTGCATACCGCGCGATACTTGCTTTAACGTTACTTGTGGTACATAACTATATTACGGCATGTATTAAGGTATCGTGATTATAATTTTGTGCAAGAATACAAAACACAATGGACCAAAATAACATCATGAGAGTATATTTCGTGAATGTCTTATATATATTTCAAGAAATAAATAAATAACCTATTTTGCCCAAAATCTACACTGTTCATACCTATAACCCCCAACATATATTCTTGAGACAATGCGAAATTCGTGCAGAATTTACTGACAAAAAGCCTTAAATTTTGATAAGCAGCAAGGGGGTCTTAATAAAATGACCTGCAAGGCATTTTAGAAAAAGGGCATAAAATAGAGGGTGATATTTAAATGGAGGGGGGGGGGGAATAAATCTTGGCACACACAGAAGAGTACTAGGCTGCTAGAAACAACAGTTTCCCAAGTCTACTCAATAAATCTCTAGGGTATTCCCGAGGTCGTTTTAATTAGTTGGTTTACTTGTGGTTTGTATTTTACGTTAAAATACGTAAAATGTCTCATAATTTATGTAGAGGTTATAGAACATTTTAGAGCCCAAAAATATCAGGAAGTGTCAAATTAAGCTATTATTTTCTTTGCTTGGCCGAACAAGATGACTGCCACACAGTGAACGTAGGAAACATATTTTCCAACTACGATTGCTTATATCCCCATCAGTATTCATCCTTATGGAAATAAACTAGGATGTTACCAACTTTCATGCTCTCTCAAGTGCCTAATTTTCAACCCCTTCAGAGCTTATTAAAACCTGTTTATTAATTTTGGAAAATGATTTCTGAAGTAACTGTCTTGTGAAAAGACTAAAAGCTGCCTAAAAAATACCCCATTTATTAAAATTACCCCTCCCCGGTTTATTAAATTTCCAAATAAATTCAAAGTTTGAATTGATAGCATTATCCAAAATTGGTGGGTTGGAAATGAAAACAAATTGCTTAAATTCGGGAGGGGACTTAATAAAGTGGGTAAGGGGTGGATTTTTTCTCTAAAATCGAAAACCCCCCTCCTAATCCATGTTACAATTAGGCACTCGTGTATTGAGAGTAGGCAGATATTTCAAAAAAATCTAAAAGTGGTGTTGTATCTTTAAAGGACAACGAATGCAAAGGAAGCTGTGAATAAACTTGTCCGATAAATGATATAATATATAACAATATTGCCAGCCGGCATAAACCTGTTCAAAGTCAGCAACGTTATTTTGCTGTCTTTGAACAGGTATTTTGCCGGCTGGGTTATTGTTCAATAAAGTAACGAAGATGCATTAATCAAGCCTTAAAACAACTGCCGGCAATCCTGTGGAGGAGCTTTATTTGTAAAAAAAACTGCTAAAAAAACTCCTCCACAGGTGATGTCGGACATTTATTTTTTTCAGCTTGACAAATTAGTACTAATTAACGTGAGCAGTAGTAGTAGCAATGTTGACGTTTTATATACAAGTGATGATGAACTTAGATTCTCAACAGTAGCTTTTGATTTGCATTTTAAAAATGATCTTGTAGTTAATTGTGGATAACCTGAATCTACTTCTAACGTTCTTTTGTTGAATCTGTAATATTTATCACCTGACAAATGAAAAAATAACATCGATTATGGGCAGTTAATGAGCCATCAACAATCTTGCAGTGGATTTGTTTCTTCGTACAGAAGAAAACAATCTATTGCAAGCTTGTTGGTTGCTCAAAGAAGAACTTGTTGCAATGCAATAATTTCCAGTCACTGTACAAAAAGGAAGTTTTTGCATCGCAACAAGTTCTATTTTGAACAACGCCTCGTTTTTCCATTATTTTGTGAGAAGGTCTATACAACAGTGCTGGAAATAACAATAAATAATCACTGTGGAGAAGTAATTCTTGAGCATTGCTTCAGACTAAAAATCCCTCCTGTAAAGCAGAATGAAAATGTGCAAGTGTGCAGGAATAGAAATCGATTTCTTTTTTTTTGAGCGGGAAAAACCGTGCGGAATTTTCCGCCCGCTCGAAAAAATAACTCATGGAAAACGACCTTAATCCTATTAATACTGGGTCTTTTGGTGGCTCCGTAACTTTTGATAGGACAATGCTGTAGTACTGATACTTTCCATAGTATCAAGTCATTACATAATTAACATTCTTGCACAATTAATTTTTTGATGACGTCATTAATTAGAATGACACGTCATTAAGTCAAAACAGGTGCTGAAAAAAAAAATTGTTAGGGGAAAATTTTTTTGGTCACCATAATTGGTCAGAAATTGGATTTTTTTTTTTACCACCTGTCAAAAAATTGGTTACTAGGGGAAAATTATCCCTAGTTATCAAATTAATTTTCTTTCACAACAATCCTAGATAAATTATATGAAAAGTGCTAAAAGTTCTAGTCGTATAAGCCATTCATTCAAAATTTACGTAAAAAAGTATAGGAGGGTGGGGAGAGGGGGTTGAAACAACCTTCCTCCCCCAGTAGGAATAGGGTTAAGGTAGTAGACATTGTAGTTATTACCTTAAATGCAGAAATTTTCGCAAACGTTTATCTTTGTGAATCAAGAAAACGTTTTATTTCGCGAATCAGGGAAATTTCATTTTATTTGCGTGCATTAAATTTTGTGAATTAAAGAAAGAAAATGAGCCAAGACACTTTTACTTACCGTAAACAAAAGGATTCACATTCTGAACGAAAATAAATTTTTGCGCACATTCGCGAATTGAACAAACAAGGAATTTTTCGCGAATCATGATGAAACTTTTTTCTTCGCGAATATTTAATTTTGCAAATTTGAAAATTTCTGTAGTCATTTTGAAACCACATCCCAGGGTGAAAGACTATCGAATAACTGTGTTTCTGTGTCAATATTTTGTAGTCGAAAATGACAAAACCCGAACAAATAAACATTATCACTGATTAGGAAGATATACCTTTAAAGAAGTACGTTTGTTTATTGCTCCATTCAAACACAGCATCAATATTATCTGGTACACCAATCCAATGATTTTTTATTTCTTTTGGATAATCGAAATCTAACACATAGTCTTGAGTAGTTAGTTGAGAAAACCGCCAGTATTCTTTACCTGAACAAATTAATAAACAGATCTAATCTTACTATTGGTTACCCCTACGCTATGTACCAATCAATTAATTATGCTCTTTTAACAACTTATTCTCTTCTAACTGGGCAATTAAAGGAATAAGGCTATTCGAAGTGAATTCATCTTTGCTATAATTTGTTGTGTCGACTAAGATTGCACTCTAATTTATGAAGGAATACAGTCACAGTTAACGCCACACTTCATGGGCGCAGTATCAAACATGAAAACACGATATATTTTTGAAAAGAATTACCTTTAAAAAAGTACACTTTATTGTTTACGGACCAAGTGAAAGCAGCATCAACGTCTCGAAAACCTTCTGGTAAACCTTGATAGCCATCAGAAATCTTTCGCGGTGCGTACCGAAGAGCTCTAGTTCGATTATCGTAAACAGAAAATCTAAAGAGATACGAAACCAATACCAGTATTTAAGACAGTAAATACGGTAAAATGTCGCTACAAGTTTTTCTACGAATATTACACCAGTATGTAGGTACATATACTTGCCCTGTCCCCAGCGTGAAAGCCTACCGAATACGGAGAAATACGGGACCGTATTCGGTAGGCTTTCACGCCGTGGTCAATAGATACGGATGCCGAACATATACCTTTCTATAATCTGAACCTATGAAGTATAATTTGCGTTTGGCACATGACGACTCTAAAGCCTGTTTCACACTGGTGAAGCATACGCAGACGCAAGAGTTGTAAGCATGCGCACAACTTACTTCATTTTTTAAACAGGTATTAGCGACGCAAGAATATCAAAATATTTTGATATTCTTGCGTCGTTTTACGTCTGCTTGCGTTTTGAAATAGCAACATTTCATTTGCGCATGCTTATAACTCTTGCGTCTGCGTATGCTTTACCAGTGTGAAACAGGCTTAAATGAGTGCGGTGTTCTACAATATGCGTATCCAAATAATTTAGTCAAAATTCGCATCAGAAGTGAAATATTTGCAGCAGCGAAATTTGTTAAGAAATTCGTTATTCCTAATGATACCGTGAAATCCCGTTTATAAGCCATGAACTTATTTTCGTTCAATGATTTTTTCGGAAAATAAAACACAAGAACAAAAAACCGATCATTTAATCATTTTCTCCATAGGGTATTTATAGGATTTTACGGTATTATAGGGAAGATCACTGAACGATCTTGTAACTGATTGGTTCGTTCATACCCAAGAAGCCAATCAATTGCATTTTCGTTGACATAACGCATTTTATTGCAGATTATTACTTACGAATCACCATGTAGAAAAGCTACATAATTATCTCTTTTCCTTCTGTGTCCGGCATCAACATATTTCAGTCCTCTGAATCTTAAATTAACAGAAAAAATCTTTTCGACTCCCATTCCATCTCTTGGAATTACATACACATTATTGTTGTTGAATATTAAAGTTTCATCATCATTATAAAGTAAAACTGATTTCACTTCACTAATACATAAGCTTGGTTTTACTGTTGTCGAGGTAGTGGGTGTTGTGGTCGTCGTTGTTGTTGTTGTAGAGGTCGGTGTATTCAATGTAATTTCCGTAAGTTTGGATGTTGTAGTAGATGTGGTAGTGGTTGTAGTAGTGATCTCACCCGCAGGTCGTGCTCCTTTACATTAAAAAGAACTTATAGATTATTATAGATCAATTCACAAATACATGAAAACGAGGCGTTGGCTGCTCAAAGTGGAAACTTGGTTCAATACAATAACTTCTATTGCACTGCAACAAGCTTCTATTTTAAGCAACCAACGCCTCGTTTTCATGTATTTATAAATAGGTCTATCGGTTTTTTTTTAGAATATTTGTGAGGTTTAGCAAACAGATTTCTAGATCACGTCACTTGAAGTTTGAGTCCCAATATTTACGTTTTCTTTCATCGTAATTTTCAAATACGAGTTTAGCAAACTTTCTACAAAGCGCTACGAAGCAGCCATATTTGTTTGGAAATCGCAACCGGATTTTCGGACATGTAATGTTCTTAGAACTTATCTTCCTAAGATTGCCTGCTCTTTGTGAAAAGAACCAAATAGATCTGTATTTTAAGATTACGACAAAAACAATATTTAACATATTCTTCAAAAGCCGATTTGGTGAATACGAAGAGATTAGGAAATCACCACGACTAGAACCAGGCTCCACAACGTAATCTCGGACTAGACGCAATGCTAAATTGTGTTTGCTAAACCTCGGTAATAGAACATATCTTCCTCAGATTGCCTGTTCTTGGTAAAAAAGAACTCAATAGATCTGTATTAGACTACGATAAAACAATATTTAACGTAATCTTCAAAAGTCGATTTCGAGAATACAAAGAAACTAGGAAATCACCACGACTAGAACCAGGCTCCGCAACGTAATCTCGGCCTATACGTAATCTGAAATTGTGTTTGCTAAACATCACTGCATATTTCTCTCGTATTTGCAATATTTTAACATTTAATCTGTGGTTCTTTTTCATATTTCTAGGGGGTAAATATCAGGTCTGGAAATTCAGGTTGACATTCCACTGTGGAGGCTAAATTTCCAGGCCTGGTAATTCTTATAAGAAAATTTCTCTCTGATATATAACTGTTAAAGGACAATCTATGTGTATGATAAAATGTAGAAAATCATGAGGACATATAGCACGAGTATCCTATGAAATTAAATTTTCAGATAAGCTCATCCATAGGCAAACGTTAAGTCTCATGAATTTTCTTTAGAGATCTTTTCACCTTTTGGCCGGTACTTTGTTCGAGTGAATATCGAAAGAAAAATATCAAGGTGTGGAAGATGTTTGCCGTCCAAAACATTGCTTGATGTATTAATCAGGTCGCTCAAAATAAAATAAATTAAAATTCTTGCCATATATAGCTTGGATCCCCGCAATATCATCGTTTCTTAGATCGAAATCAAGTCCTGGGAAATGTGAGTACCAAGGATACATGACAGTGCCTCGAAGATCTGAATGCGATAAACCAATTGAATGTCCAAGTTCATGTACGGCCACCCATAGAATTTTGATGGTGCCACTACTGCGTGGTAAGTCCAACAGAGTGTATTTTTCAGCATCATCAAAATGAATGTCTCCTGATAAACCTGAAAAACAACAACATTTATTTCATACATATTGTAAACAGGACGTATTCATAGTGAAAATACCTTAGACGCTTTAATTTTCGAGAGTATTTAAATTCGCGTGTACAAATTTTCGCAAATTTTACATGGTATAATCACAGGAAACAAAACACGGATAATTCATTGGTAGTCCTGTTTATTACCCAAAGAAGAAGTCTGAATAATAAGAATATTCGTGCCATGAAGAATCTCGCAATATCCATAAAAACTTCTTCCAAAAAAACGATTTTCAGTAATTTCTGCGTACGTACGGCCTAGATATGCTGCCTGGTGATGCCGATTCAGAATGGGGAATCGATGAAGAAATATACTTTTAATTTATTCAATGACGATTAGGTTTGTTTGTATTTGTATGCTTCGTTGATATTTGTTTATAACAAAAGAAATAAAACGTATTTGATATCGTATATTGATTCTCGTAAAATGAACATGGTATTCTCTCCATCTCTCTCTCTTTCTTGAAAAAACTTATATTCGCAAAATTCTAATTGCGCGAAAATATACCTTTTAAAAGTAGGTAATACCATAAGGAAAGAAAATTTTGCAAACAGCGAAAAAAATACGTTTTTTTTGTGCGCAGCTCAAACTTAAATTCAAGGAAAGAAAGTTGATTTTAGGAACAATTTGCGAGGAGGAAATTAAATTTTGAATTGTCTGTAAGGAATTGTAACGTTCTAGGACCTGAATGCACCTTTATGACTCGTTTTAGACTTGATAGGCTCCCTAAACGCTAAAAAAAGTACAGATGAGAATTGTTCGTAATTTTCGCGGAAACTTAATTTCGTGGACTCTAGCAAAATTTTCTTCCTTTAGGGTATATGAAACGTAGACAAATATTTGTTCAAAGTCTGCAGTAGACACTAGAACACCATCGAACAAGTGGACATTTAAGTCTTTGTCTACTTGGAACGTACAATCTCTATATATTTCATATTACTCCACACTGTGGCTATAAATGATATTTACCTCCCAGCCGGCAAAAACCTGTTTAAAGTCAGCAAAAATAACGTTAAAACAACGTTCTTTGCAGACTTTGAACAGGTTTTTGCCAGCTGGGCAAGGCCGTCATATTCATAAGATTCTGTAAAATATAATAAATAAAATACACATGCAGTGAAAGAGTTTGAAAATACCCACACGAATACTTTGCTTCGATAAATGAGAGAGGAAAAAATAACTTTACCTTGATTACTGAGCGGGAAAAAAGCATGTGCTAGCGTACCAGATGGTCCATCAAAAGGGAAATTATCCTCATGCTTAAGTTCTTCAAATCTGACGCGTATATCAGATGAACCGATAGCTGCATTAGGTGTTTCAACAAAATCGATTTTTGCTACTGCTGACCATTTTGCTAATGAACGCTTCATGGTATCTCGGACTTCTGCAGATGTGAGACCATCATTGTTGTCATTTTCCAGTTGCCAGGTTACAATCTAAAAGAAATTTATTGTTTTCGTATCAGTGTTCGAAATAACAGCAAATAATCACTGTGGAGGAGAGATATTTGAGCATAGCTATAAAATATAAGACTCAGCAACAGAAACGTGGAATGTATTTTTTTTAAAAGTAGTTGACACCGTGTTTAAACGACATTAACTTAACAAAGAGCGCTTACTAAATGTTTTTCTCTGTTACGTAATTTTAGGGGGCTAAGTTTTTCATTTGTATACGTTATAGGTTAAAGCTCACGCGAATTCTGAATGATGTCATTCCATTGGTTGAAAGCGTCACGTGGTCAATGAGCTTGCAATAAATTGGTTTCTTCGTAATGCGGGAAAGTCCAATTTTTTTAATATCCACAAGTTAAAAATATGACGGCCTAGCCCAGCCGGCAAAAACCTGTTCAAAGTCAGCAAAATAACGTTAAAACAACGTCTTTACTGCGGACTTTGAACAAGTTTTTGCCCACTGAGTTCTGGATGCAAATAGGAGGTGAAGAATATTGCCAGATTCTATGCTAATACACTTTGCACTTTAGAAAAGTAATCTACCCTTTTTTTCCACTTTGTTCCTTGTTCCGTAAAACGCTTCTGTCTTGTGCTTTCCTTGACTTGATAATCAGCAACACCACATCTTGGAGAATGCATCATTGTTTTAGTTGCATTATCTAATACACCAGTTTCTTCGATATACGCATATCTATAATATAAAAACATAAGGTGAGTATTTCGTAAGGATGATAAAGAACTGAAGCAAAAAAACATTTCTATAAAATAAAAATTGTGACGTCATTTCCACATGCAGATGAAGGTAACGGTGGGTTTCTAACGCGAAAAAAAAAGCCAAAAAACGACGTTCCATTGGTAGAAATTGAAGTCACATGTAACAATGGAATGTCTTCTTTTTGACTTTCGCAGGAAATTTTCCGCCTAGTTGAAAATCACTTTAATATTTTAAAGTTACATTCCAGTGGCTTAAAACTTGTTCAAAGTCGACAGTAAAGACGCTAGAACGACGTTGTTCCAGCGTTTTTACTGTTGACTTTGAACAAGTTTTGTCCACTGAAATGATCACCTTTTGTCGCATTTTTCGATAAAAGCAATCGCTTATTTGAATTATTTCTTAGTACACTTCCTATAATTTTATTACATACGATCAGTTAATACCAGTCATTAAGTTGACACAGGTTTGAAATTTTGACCAAAAACGGTAATTATGTATCTTTAAAAAATCAAAATGTTTTTGATGATCGTCATATTAACCAAACGATAATACACGTGACCGTAAAATATTAATTACAACTGAGCCATCATACGATGATACATACCTTTGGAAGGTTTTAAGCGCATTCACAATAATCTGATTACTTTGTATTGTGCCAACAGTTAGTGATTCATCAGCTAAGTAACCAAAATCAACCAATTTTTTCTGAAAAAAGAAAAAGTGTTGAATGAGTGAAAAAGTTAAAAAGAGCGAATTAGTCTACGAGTTTTTGAGAATTTTATAAAAAAGTAGAAAAGGAAAGGAATAATTCCGATGTTTTTTTGGGAGAAGTTATCTTTCAGCATAAAATCTGTTTTTTTTAAAGTCTATACCCAGTGGGCAAAGACTTGTTCAAAGTCCGCAGTAAAGACGCTAGAACAACGTCGTTTTTGCTCACTTGGTAGATGTCGGAGAATCACTACTTCACAGTGATTGCTTTTAACACTGAAAGATACCTCCACGGACAAAACCTTGTTCAAAGTCCGCAAAAAAGATGCTAAAACAACATTTTTAACGATGTTCTAGCGTTTTTACTGTGAACTCTGAACTAACTGGATCTCTTAAAACTAGTAATTTATATCATAAGGACAGACCAACTTCTGACATGATTTCTTTGACTTCTTGATATTTAAATATGCCATATTCGTATTAATTTTCGCGCGTACTAATTGCTTTCGCTCAAAAATGCTCGTTAATGCGCGAAATTTAGTACAGATATTACGCACAAAACGATGTGCGCGAAAATTAATACGCTAGGAAATTATAATCTACCCCTTGTCTTGCATTTGCAGCTCTAAATGAGTGTTTTACGACTGTAAATGAATGTAACTATTGTTCATAGGTGGCCATGCGCGAATAGTAATATGCCATAAATTTACGCATATCGTGAATGCGCGAAATTTAATATACCCAAAAAATATTTTTTTCACAACTGAAGATCACGTTGAGAGAATATACATTGGGATCCATGCTTCACGTGGCCTAGTCGTAATCTAGAAATACGTTTTCTAAACCTCACTATTATTTTAAATCATAAAGTATTCACAAGGATGATTTTGTAATTATATCGTAGTGATTTATTATAGCCAATGGAAATGTTATCGTTTTTACACAATAGTTTTCAAAAAACTTAAAGCATGCAAATTATTACTCAAATAAAGCTGGATTTCCATTAGCGTAAAATTCCGCGCGGAATCCAAATGAAGACATTCCATTAGTAGAAATTGACGTCCGCGCGGAATTTTACGCTTATGGAAAACGGCCTTAATAACGTTTCGTAAAAACAACTACACGAAATATGAATATCTTGCTTTAATCAATAACTTTTTAAACTTCGTTTTTATGTTACAAATTAGGAATGCTTAACTATGTACACTCCTAGTCGGTCGACCCAAGAGTTAAACACAAAATAAATAAACACCATGGCTATATTATGACAACATATCAAAATCAGTAAATTTTACAGTGTTTCTTTCTGCAGATTTGCTATAAGGCCTTCGAATCCTAAAAAATATCAACAATGGTTCATTCATTCAAGAGATTTGTAAGCAGAATTTGTTGAGTTTGTAAATAATCCAAAGAACAAACCACAAATCATATACTTGAACAGCCTGCTGGATATATGCCTGCGAGAAATCATAGTTGTCTGACCGCCGCCGCCGTGACCACGACAGACGACTATTTCAAGAAATCACTTTCCTTACAGAGGCGCGATTTAATAAGGCAAGATACACAACGATGCTACATAACTCAAAATGTTGTTTCCAACAGCTAATCGCTTAAATACAGTATATGAGCATAAAATGACTCGCAACATTTTAATGTATCAGAAGCTCTCCAGAGTGAGGTTTTTTGAGGTCAAGGGGACTTGTGGTTGGCTCCGACCACATTCCGTTAAAATACAGTGTAAGAAAAGCCTCGCACGTCACCTTCAAGGTGAATAGTGCTTGCTGAAAAGCAAAGAGGGCGTTGCGAGAACCACAGAACAGCGCTGAATTTAATTTTATATGCTGAAATGTCTAAATATTATTAAACGTTATTTTATCATGGTAGACAAAACAATAACATGTGACAAATTAAGCGATAACATATCTCATATCTCTTACCATTGTGGTCTTATCAATTTTTGGGTTAATATTAATTGGTGCAGCATCAATAAAAGCACTCAAAATAATCAAGAAAAAATACTTCATCTTTCCGTTATTATTAATTCTCATAACGTATTAATAAAGCCGTTCATGATCACAAGAAACAGTTTACACGAACTATGACTTATTACTGATTAGCACGTGATATGTCATGTAAAAACATAATTGTCCTTTAATTAGATGAATAACATAATTAAGAAACTTAATCTTAGACATAAAAGTCACTGTGCCATTATCACTTCATTACAAAGTAACAGCAAGCATCTTAGCAAGTCATTAGTAATTGAAGTTAATAGTAAAAGCAAGCATATCATTAGCATGGAGTCTTAGTAATAAAAGCAAGCATGTCATTAGTGTGGTATCATAGTAGTAAAAGCAAGCACATCATTAGTGTGGGGTCTTTGTAGTGAAAGCAAGCATATCATTAGTGTGAGGTCTTAGTAGTAAAAGCAAGCATATCATTAGTGTGAGGTCTTGGTAGTAAAAGCAAGCATATCATTAGTGTGAGGTCTTTGTAGTAAAAGCAAGCATATCATTAGTGTGGGGTCTTAGTAGTAAAAGCAAGCATATCATTAGTGTGGGGTCTTAGTAGTAAAAGCAAGCATATCATTAGTGTGAGGTCTTAGTAGTAAAAGCAAGCATATCATTAGTGTGAGGTCTAAGAAATTTTCTAAATTTCAAGTTTTGAAAAATCCCTTTTTTTTGCCAATAAAAAAAGTCCAGAGCCAATAAAAACCGAAAATAAAATTGGCGAGCGGTCTCTTGATACTGCCTAGATACCAAATTTCAGGATGATACCGTGCTTTTTCGGTCCTTTGATCTAAAAGCGCAATTGCCAAAAACTCGGACCTGAGTGGATAATATTGAAATTTTTTCTTGCACGCTGGTACCAAATTTTAAAATGGTAGCACTTCTGGAACATGACTTATTAACAAAAGTGGGTGCCATTACAAATTGTTAGTAATAGCCCATCTAAACTTCGTTTGATGTATAATAAAGATAATATAGCTACCAGATTACCTTATTTTGCATATCTATAGTCTGAATTTTTAATGTTTTTTGCAAATGGCTCAATTGAAAAATTACAGACGGGCATTTGTGCAATTTTGCAGGTAATAAATTTTGCGGATGACTCAATAACTGAGAAATCACCAAAATTTAGTACATTTAAACATAGACCTATGAAGACTCTTAATAGGTCTATGATTTAAAGTACATCCTTTTAGGGATCATCTCAAGATACAAAACTGTTTTGTTGATTTTAAAAAATGCACAATTTGTAAATTCTTTTCATTTACATAGATTTGATACAATATAACATATTTAGAACATATTTAGTCTATAATGAAAAGAGTACAGCTTTAAGACTTTCTTTCTAAGGCTCTAATTATTCTATGTGCATGATTAAATCACTCTTCACTTTCTTCAAGATTAGCCATATATTGTCTCTTTAAACCACTCAGATAAAACCTCAATGTTTCCTGATCTAATTTCGAATTCTTTGCAGCTTGAATCAAACGAGTAGCGAGTCGAAAAGTAGCTTTCTCTTGTTTTGAGGAGGTTGATACTTCTTGACCTACCTAGTAATAAAATGATACATATTGAAATATTCTTATGAAACCTTAATTTGTTATGGTACGGACTCCTAAAACATGATAATTGTTAACATTTAAAAGTGATGATAAAGTTTATCGTGTAATTATTATGGTTACGTTTTGAGAGAAAATTTCTGACATATGCAAAACTTTTGGACTGCTAGTGGACCTGACAGCATGCATAAATATTGTATAATGTATCGATTAAGCATCCATGGCGCTTATTAACTTTCATGGGCTTATTTAAGACCGGCATTTTTTATTTCTAATTAGCTCTACACGGTCATTTTTGCTCTAAATCCTCCTAGTTGGTTATTTCTTTCTTATAGATAACGTTGGCATGTAAAATGTTATATTTTTGATAAACGGTAATAAAAATCACATTTTTTATTAGCAGTAAAAAAAAAATTTTGGTCACGTGACTAGTAATGACGTCACCAAGGCAATACGCTAATAATTC
This sequence comes from Neoturris breviconis, assembly GCA_032360805.1. Classification (NCBI taxonomy): domain Eukaryota; kingdom Metazoa; phylum Cnidaria; class Hydrozoa; order Anthoathecata; family Pandeidae; genus Neoturris; species Neoturris breviconis. The sequence goes on along the minus strand of JAULBZ010001022.1, from coordinate 8,885 downwards.
ACTTTTTTAGGACTAAAATCACTATCACATACGGATTTTTCGTGAAAAATTAAGCTGAAACAAGGTATAACTTTTGCCACAGCAACACCAAACAAAAGATGTTTTATATTTTCAATGACGTCATCAATTTTCAACAATTTTTTTTATTTGTGAGATAACGTAGTAAAAAAGATGAAAATCATTTTACTAGTTTTTCTGAATATCCATCACCATCGGCTTCAATTGGCATTAAAATGATGTACTTCTTTGTTTTAGTTTCAAGATTTTGTAATTTACATTTCATAAGTTATAAGGATTCCTGCTGCAAATTTAAACTAAAAAATTAATTTTCTCAATTTTGACTTTTTGTAAGTCTAAGGGGTATTTAAAACCAGTTTTAGATAATTCTAAAATTGATGAAATTTTGTTCAGACATACAGATTTTTGGGCAAAAAATCCTCATTTTTACCGCCAGATTACATATTTTCACTCATATACGCGCAATTATTAAAATGAAGGTATAAGTTACACATTGGAGCAAAATTGCATCCATTTTGGACTTTTCTAGCAACGGTTCTAAATACCCTTTGGATTTACCAAAGGTCAAAATCGAGAAAATTCAATTTTAAGTCTAAATTTGCAGTAGCAATCCCTTTAAATTATAATATGCAAATTGTGAAATCTTGAAACTAAAACTAAGAAAGTACATCATTTTAATTCCAATGTTAATGCAGATTCAAAAAAACAAATAAAATAATTTTATTTGAATATTAAGGAGATTGGACTCGTTTGCGGTAATTTTTTATGAGTTAATACCATTATGCGTTAATTTCCTGGAATAAGGTATGTAAGATTGCCATCAAATATAGAGTGCATAGTATCTTTAATCGTTTAATTTTTTTAAAAAATCAATTATAGTTTTTTTTTCCAGTCGAACTTATCGTCAAAATTTAAACTATGATTGACAATTTAGTTTTCTTATTATCTGTTTTTGACAGCGCTAATGTGTTCTTTTGAACGCTGATCAAATAGTCCCTTAGTTTCGCTTAAGTAGACTTTCTGCATTACAGTCACCATTTTTTTCCTGATTATTATTTGGCTTACATAAATTTATAACTCGAGCAAAACCTAGAACATATCTGTGTTTTAAAAAGACTCATGTTTTTTTTAATCATTTCAACATTTCGCTAGTACCAGCGATGTATGGAGATTTTAAAACAAATTATGGATTGTCTCTGTTTTAAAATACTAATGCTATACAATTCAAAAAATCAGTTTTTTTGGTTGAAGGAACCTTAAGATAAATTCGAAAAATCAATGAATTCGAAAAATCAAAGCTCAAAGGTTTGAGGTGATGATCTAAAAGAGTTTTTTAAGGGAAATCCAAGGAACCAAGAAAATAATTCGAAACTGTATACCGTAAATAAGGTGATATCCATTCCTACAGAACAGCAATTTCTGTAGAATATAATGTATCTATTTTGCATAACTGGGTTTATTTGTTTATCTGTTGTCAATTCGTTTAGGTATCAATTTGCAATTGTCTATCTGTTAAATAAACAACCTGCTCCACCTACTACACTCGGGCCAATGTTTTCTATGGAAAAATTATAGTTTGCACCTCAACCTTTTGGGTGGATAATTATTTAAGTTCTCAAAAGTGGGAGGTTGGAGAATGTGAAAACTCAATTGGCCCATTCTAGGTTCAGTTAAGATAGATAGATGTAGATATTTTCAAATATTTGTAGTTTTATGATTGATTAGATAGTTTGCATACAGCTTAACATTCTCTCTCTTAGTAATCACGGTTTCAATATTTCTGTTTTTAGTGGGTCGGTTGGATTTACGGATTTAAAGAGGTGATTTGTAACCTATAAATAATATTCTAAGAACTCCTGAAAATTCTTGGCACATTTTATTTTTGCCAATATGATGCTATTTTGCTGTTATTTGCCAAAAAATATTTTAAGACGGGGGTAATTTTCAGACTTCTATAGGAAACCAACGAGAATTTGCATTCAGAATGTGCAACTAATTTGATCAACATATGGACTCTGGTTGGATTATTATTGGCCCATGAATAAGCCCAGTATTTACAAAGAAACAAAATACGGGTGTTAAACTCTATTGACCTATGGTCGCATCATTATATTCAAATCAGGATAGATTGACGTATTATACATGGATAGATTGCCCATCTTGTGTACTTAAAGATTCCCTCAAGTCTATGGAACTATTATACATTTCCGAGGGTCAATATTTAAATAAAATCCAGTTTTCCTACCCCCGGATTTTACGAAAATGTGTTTTTACGCTTTACAAATTATGTGACCTCCATAGACTCAAGGGATATTTAATGTAACACATGTTAGCAACTCAAAAAATATCACACCAACATTAAGGGATATAAACTAACCATGTGGTCATCAAAAGATGTCTTAATTGCTTCGAGTTTTCAATAGGTGGACAGATGGAATGAAGAGGCTTGTAAATTGTTTTCAGTAGGGAGGTTGATATTTCCAGTGGGGGGTGGGAGGTAGGTGCAGACTATGAATATGAGTGACTCTATGGAAGAGAAAACTTACATGTTTTGCCTCTTTAATTTTCTCAGCTATCACTTTTGCGTTATCGATAATTTCATTTGGTAATGTTGACATCTCAGCCAATCCAATCCCTTTAAATAAATTGAATCACAAATTCTCATGTAATGCTTTATTTTTATTCTATGTGGGTTTGTGTTAAGGCTTAACATTAACAGAGAAAAAAGAGTGCTTAATTGAGGGAGCGGGCACTTATTTTATTTATTTATTTATTTATTTTTTTTTGGGGGGGGAGGGGGGCTAATTTAAATGATGTAGAAAACTTAGGATGAGCTTATTTGAACTCGTACAAGATTGAAAGAGGAATCAAAGGTACAGTATTCAAAGTAGCCCACCAAACAAAGTGAAAGTTAAACCTAAGCACATAAATATGACTTGCATACACACATTATATGTCAGTGCTTGAAATAATGTACTTATTAAGATGGTAAAGTTTCATGTCAAATAAATAATTGGATCACAATTTTCAAGGTAAAACTATGTCAGGTCACTGTGGAGGAGTGTAGTGATATTTCATAAAGGATAAACACACAAATTTTATATGGTATTAGGATTTCATGTCCTTATTAAGTTGATTAGGTTTCAGGTCAAATAAACAATTGGAATAACTTTATCAATGTAAAATTAAATCAAATCACTGTGGAAAAGGGTAGTAAAATTTCCTATTATAGCCTGAAGCAATGCACAAAATTAACTTCTCTACTGTGGATATGAATTGCATACACACAATATACATGATACATAATTACACATCATATCATTATAATATATATAACATGCATGATATGTATATATAATAAACCTAATGCATTTGTTTTAAATGTACTTATAAACCTTACACTTGATGTATTAAGTTAACACTTAATAAAATATTTTATAAAGTAAAGAGGTGATTGTCATCATGTTATTAAAATTAAAAAGAAATAAAGAATAATGAAATAGAAGATTACATATTCATTAAAACAATTTATTCTCTTATTAAAGAATCTTCCTCTGTTGAATTTTGTATTGTCATTATATTTCTAATTTATTCTTTTGTTAATAAAATCATCCTGTGTTGAATTGTGTATTGTAATTATATTTCTCATTTTAATTATGAGTAATTAATGTTATAAAAATATATACTCATTATAGTAGTTAAATGTTTTATAGCCCTAAAGTGACTGTACATTAATACACATTAATATATATTTCAAAATTGAAGAAGGAAGCTTCCTAAAATCAAAATGGAGACTTCAATTCATGAAATATTAAAAATAATTTTTTATATTTTTTATCATCTTAAAAGATTGAGGAGAGAGCATCCCCCAAAATACAACAAAATGGCCGCCAAAAAAGGTTCATGGTCAAAGTCTCATAGAAAAGTTAATTTTCAAAGATTTTTTAAGTCCAAAGGTGACTCAGACCCTTAATTTTGGTGAATATAAATCAAATTATCAAAAATTTTCCAAGTCTCCACTTTTGAAAAAAATTCCCTTTTTCTATTAAGAAAAGTGAGCCGCCACCTCCGCAAAGTGATAGCAATAGCCCATCCAAACGTTTTTTGGTGGGCTAAAAACTAACAAATTGAAAGTATTATTTCTAAGTAGGTATATATAAACTAAATGCAAAGTAAGTATGTCTTTACATGGACCCCTAAATCAGCTTAACACTAAACGATCTTGCATTTGATTGGTTTCTTTGTACCAAAGAAACCAATCAATTGCAAGCTCGTTTAGGTAGGGCGAACTGGGTACATGTAAAGGCTGCCTGCCTAGGTATGTCACCAGGTTTCATTATTGTTTAAACATCGTTTGCAAATCTACCTTAGAATGGATTCTGGTTATATCTACTTGAACCTATTTACTGTAGCCTAGTTACTGTAGCATGCTTACCATAATATTGTTCTTGAGTTCTCCCTTTAACAAGAATATGATTGAAAGTAACTCTCTCTTTATTTTCTTCTCTCGCATAAGTTCTCTAAATGACAAGCAGTTATCCTGGTGTAAAATGAAAAAATAAGTATTTGTTTCAACATCATTTCACCAGCTATTCCAGGTTATAAATCAAATGAACACGACGATACATCAAAATATATTCATAAAAATAGTTTTATAAAAATAAGCACAAATGAAGAAAAAATCAAGATCAACTTTAAATTTAGGGTTTTCAGGGGTAACTACAATTACACTAGGCTTCTAGTTACAATTTTCAAAACCATACTAGTAGAAGAACAAGAAATTACCTTCCAAAAATCGAACCCAAACTTCAAAGTATGTAACAGAACTGCTCAATTCCAATTTTAAAAGGTATCATGAATGACATTCTTCTTGAATGGTAAAGGGTATGTTTATGAATTCAAAAGTTCATTGAGGGCATCCCCCTACCTCATACCCCCTACTAGCACCTCAAAAGATCTGATTATTTTAAGGTTAAAAGAAACTGACACATACCTGGATAGCCAGATGATAGCTAAACAAGAGAAGAAATTTAAATTACATACTTATAAAGACAGAAATTGCCTTGCCAAGACGTTAGAAAAAAGATTATGGAATGATGTATAAAGGACAAGACAAGTCCAAAGTTAAGAATATTTAGGTATTTTCAACATCAGTCTAGAACACCTTCAGCTTATGCACATCAGTATAATTCTTTATTCCAAGAGTTCCATATTTAGATCGTATGTAAACTGATATTCAAAGGAATACTGAATTTCAATAAAGTATTTGTAGAAATTGCTAAAAATGTTATCAAATGAGATACAACTTACTTTTCTACATTAGGATAGAAGTTTTCCAAATCACAAAGTTCAAGAAAATGTGTAGTAAAAAATGTAAATGCCTAAAAACAAACAAAATTAATACATTCTGGTCTGTAAAATACAGGTTTACAAGCAATTTCAGGATGGCAAACATCGAAATTCTGAAACTCCTTGGACCAACTTTCAATCTGATATAGATGGGATTCTCTTTGAAATAGCTGAACCACGAAAGTTTCTTCCAGCAAAACACAAATATTTTGCTGTTTTTTCAGCCCGCAAAATTTTCTGATATTAAAGTAGCACACATGCTGGTCTTTCCATATCAGATAGGTGCCTCGTGCCATAACTCACCTGAGTTATGTAAAAAAAATAATGAAAAGATGTACTCTTTCTCCTAAAATATTGATGTCAATGATAGAAAATGAGAGCACCAAGAACAGTCCAATAATTATTAGGCTGCTACTAATAGCAAATTCAATACACTTTCAACTATAAACAAAACAATTTGGAAAAACTGGAATCTTGTAGCTATGCAACATTAGTAATAATTACCTTTTTGGCTAGTAAATGTTCACTGATGCTATACGAAATCCCAACACCTTCCTCTAAACCCGTACCTACAAGAGATTAATCAATATGTATGTATATAAGTGTGGTGGATTTAGCAATATAGTAAAAATAAAACAACTTATCAAGCATCAAATGTTTAGACAAAAGTTTTATTAACAAATTGAGGCAAACGTGTTGTTCTCATTAAAATCTACCAAATATCAACTTTTGACATTCGACATAAATCTCTTTTTTTTACTTATTTTTTCAAATATTTCCTGATTCTAAAATCTTAAGATTGCATAAGAGTTTGATTCTATATCTTTCCAAAAATATTAGCCTTATATAATGAAGATAACAATTAGTGGAACAATATATATATTTAAGTATATTTGTATGGATTAAACTCGGAAAAGCTATCCTACGTGAATAGACCTCGATGTATCTCGGCCTACGCACAAGCGTCACATTTTCAGTTAAAAAAAATCCCAGGATTTTCAAAATACATCGCATGCGCATGTTGAACATTCTGATGTTCAAACAAATACAGACAAAAACCGAAGATATTGACAAAGCTGATTGGTTTAATTCTTTGTTTATATTTTTGCGGAATGAGAGAGAAGCGACACTCATAATGGGAAATATGACATTTGCACATAGACTGAGCTAAACATGCAAAGGTCTATATTGTAGGCTAGAAGTAACAAGATAATAAATAATAAACTGTTAGGTATTTTTAAGAATTGCACAAAATCAGCTTACCATAAAAAAAAAATCTCATTAAACACAACAACAAAAAGGTTCTTACAAAAAGAGTCTCATACGGCAAAACTACTTTGCTGTTATGCATAAGTTAGACAGTTATATATTCATTAGCTATGGTAACCATTGACACCAATGTGAAGGTGCACAGTGCAACCTATCTCACGGTCGCTCATAGTCAATAAGCTATTTATTTGGTCAAAAAAGTTATGATTGCAATTTGTTTAATCAACCTTACTGCAGAAATACTGAACTAAACCTTATTCACTGCTTTATGATTTTAAATTGAGCAGTAATCTTGACTAGCTAACTATAAAATGCAAATAATACGTCATCATCTAACCCTTTAGAGATAGAAATAAGTGCATAATCTGTGAAATTGGAGAAAAAACTGATAAACTGATTGTGTTACAATGTTAACACAAGAATGGCTGTGTTTACAATACTACCAATCTACTGCAAAATCAATTGTACTATAAACCAATAATAACAATAATATGATATCAAACAACATAAAATGTACGCTGTCTACCTCTTCCTAATTCATCTACAATAAGAAGGGAATTCTCACTGATATTCTGAAAACAGAACAGAAAGAAGTTAAATTATATTCATATTCAACTTATTCGCTACTTTCACTGTTTATATACTGTAGCCTGAGCTGTGATATTTTTTTAAGACTATTTGATATAATACTATGCATATGAATGGCTGTTATGGCTATTGGATCTTTGTAATGTGTTTTTATTACAAATAAATCGAACATACTTATATAATACTCCCTCTCCGCTACTCCTGGTAACATGCTTCATAATAAGTATTCATTGATAGGGCTGCTAAATTTCGATACATACTTGTATAATAAATACTGTATCGCACATTGGTGTCAAATGATGTATTTATATAATAAAAGTCAATTAATGATTGGTACTCTCCTTCCATAGACATGTGTAGCTACAACTCCCTGTGGACAATGCATCAACTTAGTTAGCCAGGTACCCTCTTCGACTATTTTATTGTTTATATCCGAGAAAATAAATTAAAGGAACAAAATATCATACTTGTAAGACATAGTTAATTTCTTTCATCTAGAAAACAAAATTGTTGTTAAATATAGCATGCTAAGCAATTTGCAACAGACCTGTTCATAGATAAAATTTAAATTGTATTTTGTTAATTTATAACCATTTTCATATTATGGTTTTCATGATCTAAATGAGAATCCTGTTGTTAAAACAGCTTCATATATATACGTATATATATAGTAAATGTCATTGCACATGCTGGAACTCGTCCGGAGACAAGATCGGGGAACACTGGACGCCGTTTCGGGCTTATTTGCCCTCATCAGCAGTGTATACCCACTCTCAATGCTAATGCCTGGACACTTCCCAAAGAGAGATGATCTATCCGATTGCCGATGGAAGTGGCTAAATCGGGTCTCCCTTCACTTGTGGTGAAGTTGAACGGATAAATCCGAGCAGCGCGAGCAATGACAAAAAATATATACATAGTTGGAACGTCCGCTTCATGAAAATTTCTGAAAACGACTGAAAGTCAAATATGTGCAAAATATTTTCTCTGTTACTATAATATGAAAACTCTTTTTGTTTATTGTTTTACTGTATCACGAAACGGTTAGACAAAATTAGGATACATGTGAATGGAGGGTGTGCTAGTGTGGTGTGAGTTAGAGTGGAGGGATATAACCCCTTGCCCATTATAACATAATAACCATATGCCTTACCTCCAACATGAAAGTGGAACAATTTGTTCCGATGTCATCATCATTTCCAATTCGTACAAATATTTGGTTAGCCAGTCGAAATGAAGCATATTGTGCAGGTACAAATGATCCACATTGAGCCATGATTTGAAGCAAGGCTATTTGACGCAGATATGTCGATTTTCCACTCTAAAAACCAAATATTATTTCTACCCTATGACTTAAATAGGGATAGCTCTTCCCAAAATTACTTTAAAATTTATGAATAAAGCAAATAGCTTGTCATCTGGTCAAGATATTTTACCTTCTTGATTATTATGGGCACTGAGCGTTTTTTAAAACCACTTAGGAGTTAACCTTTTAACATTTAGTTGCAAAACTATGTATTCTTCTGAATGTTTTCTTCTTCTTTAATACGGGGCTTAAACCAGATAAAATGAAATAATGCATACTTAAAGGAGAACTAAGGTCAAAAAATTTCTGTCGTTTATTTCTTAGATTAAAGCTACACAATGATTGTTGCAGAGAA
>JAULBZ010001021.1:0-24699 GCA_032360805.1 Neoturris breviconis | reverse complement strand
CGAAAGTTTGGATACGGTTCGGAAAGTCAATTCCTTTTCATCGGTAAAAATTTCGAGTGGCCATTTTTGTCAACGAAGGAATTACGGCCTACGCGCGAGCGTACCGTAGCGCAATGTTACGGAACTACATAAGCAAAGTAGATATCGACGAGAAAGCCAGTTTCCTACTCTAAAACATGCAAAAAACCGCACCGCTCTAGCATAAACGGACCGAGAGATATTTGCTTTCAAAGATCGCTGAATTTTAAGGTTTTTGCTGTGACGTCAAATATCTGATCGCATCTTATGGAAATGCTACCAATGTTTACGTATTCTTTCCAACGTAATCTCGAAACTTTCTACGAAGCGCTAAGAAACGGAAATCGCCGCTGGAATTTTTTTTAAAAAAAAACATAAATCATGCTTTTAGTATATAGCTAGCTAGCTAGGTAAAAATATCTTAAGAGCCAACCCATATTGAGACAATAGCTTATTTTCCTGTATTCTAAAATAAACAAAGTAAGCCATTCAGTTGTGTACAGTATAGTGAAGCCATTCAGTTGTACTAGCTAGTGTTTTCATTTTCTTGTGGGTTGAGCGGCGTCGTCACTGGCAATAGAGTGTGAGTCTGTGAGTGTACAGTAGCTATACAACAGGAGATACTGTAGCTATATATACAGTATGTACTTATTTTTCATAACAACGTCACAATCAGCACATGAATCAATCTGATGGAGCAAAACTGTGTGCGGTCCATTGTACGTTGTCTTGATTTTGTTGTCTTGATATTGTTTTTCCCGAAAACAGTTTGTGGAAACTCGGATGAATCTAAATATATTGTCTTTTCCCTAGAAATCGTAGGGAGCATTTTCATTGGTTCTACATAGATAATTTAAATTTCGGTGATATGATTGGCTTAATTTTTTAATAATCTCCAGTTTTCAAATATCGATTGTTGTATATTTAAAATATTGCTTAGCAACGAAAACATTGAACAATCAAACTACGGCGAACTTTATCACAGTGGTTTCTCATTCTCTTTCTCTTCAAAACTAAGCAGGAAAATAGGAAAAGAAAGGAGATACGAGAGTTTGGTTTCATCAGACAGCAAGACTTCATCAATCATGAGGGAAGATAGTATCATCAGTGTTTGAAATAAGAGCAAATAATCACTACAAAGGAGATTACAGTGGCTAACTAGCCACTGTACATGAACAATAAGATAAAAAAAAAAAAAAATATCCTTTTAATTTATTATATATAGGAGACCGAATATAATGAAACTCTACCTGGTACTGGCGCTAAAACATCAGAATATTACAAAGTTGGCAATGTACCAGACAGATTCAATAATCCAGGTAAACGTTTGATTTTGTTTTGTATAATTTCTCACATTGTAAGCCAGTGGGCACACAATGTCGGATCGATATCAAAGCAACAATATCCAATGATGTGTGATTGCAGGGTAATTTTAGACATTTTATCATGTTTATCAATAGTTAAGGTGCTAGGGCATTCTCGCCCCCACCCCCATCCTCGTGTAGTATAATATTCCCCAATTACCTTATGTTAAATAGGGTTAAAAATATGTTTAATAAAGATAAGTATCTTTATTCTATTGTAGAAAATCCACACAATTTGGGAAATCCAGTGTTTTCTTGTCCAATCAATGTTGATGCTACTGTCCCACCACTAGGTCAAGAACAAGGTACCTCTCCTCATATATTACAAGTTGCTTAAAAATACATGTTGTGATTTTTGCTATTTTCCATAAATCACAATGTCCTTCACCACCCTGGGACCCTCTCCCCAGGCACACCATTCCCCAGGAAAATAAAATCTGTTTAAAACCGTTTTTTTCCCCTAATCGCTGCCCCCTGTCAAATTTTTCCTCCAGGAAAATTAACCATCCGGTTGTTATACCTAAAAACAAGGGTCTTAAGTCAGTTATATAAAGTGATATTCAACAACAAATCTAAGTAGACTAAATTTAAATGACACATACATATGCAAAGTAAAAGATAAATTGATTAACTGATGGTAACAATTTATGTTGCTCATGCCCCACTCTCCCAAGGAAATGTACCCAAAGAAATAAATCTCCTCCCTCAAATAGAGCAAATTTCAGAAATCTGAGCCCCTCCAGCAGACTGGGGAAGAATACTAGGTAGATTGCTAAATTTTAAATTTTTACTATATTTTTGAGAGAAGGAGATTATGATAAATAGCTGAAAGAAGTCTGTTACACTACACACAGCGCTCGCCTCTTTTTATAGAAGATATTAAAGATACACCTTACTTGTATCTAACTTGTCAAATTAAAAAGGCATGAATATTCTATTTATATACCCAAGTATTTTTACTTAAAAATGGAAACAGGTTTTGAATTTCATTTCAGACATGTTTAAAGGTTATGCAACGAAACAACCTCATCCAATGTATATGACAAGCACAATGGAGTATGGGTAAGTGTCAATCTCTAAAATTCGTTTCCATGGGAAGAGTGCTGAATCAATGATCTTGCTGTACTGAAGAAACCAATCAATTGCAAGCTCGTTGACTGAACACTCTTCATCGTAAGTATCAAAAAAAAAATTACAGAGTAAAATATTGAGTCGTCGCAAGCTTGTTGATTTAACTAACACCCAATGTGCAATAACTTGTTCAAAGTACGCAATAAAGATGCTAGAACAACTTTCAACATTGTTTTACGGCGGACTTCGAACAACTTTTTACCAAACAAGCTATTTTTCGCACGTGTACAGTGGTCCTAATAACAGTAAATGATCGCTAAGGAGGAGTTATTTTTAAAAATCCCTCCTCCACAGTGTTTATTTATCCCTTATATAATTTTTCTAGAAATCGACAACCAACAGTGCACGTTATGCCACAGACGTTTCATGCGAAGAGTCAAAAGTTTTCTGAACATCTAGGTCAATGTGGAATGTATCGTAATTACTCGCTCAATACAGCTGTAGATAAAAATCCTGTATCGAGTCAACTTGATGGATTGTTTTAAAAAGGATATTTTAATTTAATTAATTGTAAATATATACATGTTTCTAATAATACAATAATACTATTTTAATCCTGCCTTTTTTTACTAACCTTGTTCCCACGTCAAGAGAGAAGAAGCCCTGGGAACGAGGTTGTTGTTCTTCCTGCAAAACTACTTTCCTGAAGGCATATTTAATTCACACTGTTTTGAGGTATTTTTGTTCGCAATTTGTAACGTTTAGACCTATTCACGAATATATGAAAACAAGACGTTGGCTGCTCAAAGAAGAACTTGTTGCAACGCAATAACTTCCAATTTAGGCCTCAAATGTTCTTAGGACGTTCTTAAACATTTTCTTAACTAGAATTTCGGCATGAAATATTCTTGGGATGTTCTTAACCTTAGGCTAAATTTCAATGTAGGCCTATTGAGTTTAGCAAAAAAATCATTCTTGAGTATTCGGTGGCTCCGCCCTTTTTTCAACCTCGTTCCCAGGGCTTATTCTCTCTTGACGTACGTCAAGAGAGAAGAAGCCCTGGGAACGAGTTTGCCCTTTTTTCATCCAAAATACAACCCAATGCTAGAATAACGTCGTTTGGTGTTGTTCTAGTCTTTACTGCTGACTGAACAAGCTTTGGGCCCACTGGTAAAGCACACCCATCTTCGTACATTTTAATATTTTGTCAACCTCGTACTCAGGGTTTCCTGAATTTTTTAAAAACGGAAAGTGCTTTTCGTTCTTCAAAAAAGTCAAGAAGCCCTGGGTAACCCTATTTTTAAATAACTTAATCCAGGCATTAGAGTGGTTCAGAGGTTAATCAGTGGTGCTTATGAACCAGGAGATTCTCGGTTCAATTCCATCCACCCTGGAAGCACTGTCATCTACCTGTTCCGGCCATGTTTTAGGGTAAATAAGATTCGAAAGACGAAGATCTGGAAAGGGCACAAAAAGTACCACCTCTCCTAGTAGTGACCTCGACCTTTAGAGGGGAGGGGATGATGAAAAGAAAAGAAGAAAAGAGTTCAATGTTTAGATCAGTGTAAACACAAACTTTTACTTGAAATTACCAAGCTCGTCCCCAGCCCCTTTTGACTTTTTTTTATTTTTCTCGTCCGAGAAAAATTAAAAAAGTCAAAAGGTGCTGGGGACGAGCTTGTTAAATTACGTGAGATACATTCCACAAAACGTAAATCAGTCCAAACAAAACAAATCAGAACATCACCCAAAATCACAATTTCCTATTGAAAGATTGTTATTTATTTTTAAACTTCCTTGATTTTACATACCCCATTAGAAAGTTAGATGCAACAGAGAGTCTCTATACTGTGGAATAACTTCATCGATCATGAGTTAACTATGGCAATGTGAGTGATGTGTTGATTTCCTTCACGCATGGTTTTTAAATAGAATTAGGCAATGTATAACCTTGAGAGCTTCACGCATTGGTCAGCTGAAACAGTCTATTTTGACGCTCTAAAACCATGTAAAGGAATTGTTCAAATCAACATTTTTGGGTGGTTTTTTCGAGAACATTCCCTAGTAAGACGTCTTATCATCGTCGAGAAGTCCTCGTTTTGACGTTACAAATTAGTGCCCACAAGATTGGTATTAAGAATAGAAAAAGAGACAATTTTATAAAATTTAGAATTATTGAAATTAATGAAATTTTTCATAAATATGCTACCTAACATACAACACAGTATGAAAGTATACCGAGTGCGGACCTGGGTACTTTCGTATAGGGACTTTATATTACCATGGTGGTACCCACGACCGGATTCGGTAGACTTTCACACTGCGCTAACAATATGTAAAAAATATGAGTAGTCGTTAAAACCAATATTTTGATGAAAATAACGTCTACGGAGAAGAGCGTCAACAATAGTGAACATGATTGGTTTCTTGTTAACCAATCAATTGCAAATTAGTTGATATAAACCCGCCTCCGCAGACGTTATAAACCCAATATTTTGCTGAAAATTATTTATCTATAAATATTGAAAAAGCGAAAAATGTTCTTGAAAAAGTACACCGCGGGTTTCATACTAATCATTTACGTCTAGTTGATTTTGATTTTCTTTTCAAAGAAATTGAAACAACTTTTCACTAGCATTTAAAAGAAAATTCTGTCAATAATCACTAGCGGAAGAGTAATTTTTAGTATACCTCAAAAAAACTCTTCTCCACAGGTGATGCCCGACAGTTATTTTCAGACTTGTGAGAGAATTCCATTGATATCTTTTACATGTCAATGCGCTTTAGTCAGTCCAAGTACGCAACCCTTCCAATAAAAAAGACGTTGTTTTGACGTCAAAACAAATGATGAAAATATTGAAAATACGGGTTACCATATAATATTTACCCAGTATGCAAAAACTTCTTCAAAGTCAGCAGTAAAGACGCTAGAATAATGTCGTTAGCGTCTTTACTGCGAACTTTGAACAAGTTGTTGCCCACTGGGCATGATCATATTAAAAACAGCAATAATGACATTACCTTGCTGGCAAGCGATCGTTGAAAACGTCAAAACAATGTCGGTTAGACGTTGTTGGTAACACTTTCCTAGGCTGTACATTTCCCAGTTGCCGAAGTAAGAGCAAATAATCACCGTGGAGGAGTGATTTTTGGGTCTAACTTCAGTGATTATTTGCTCTTAGCTACTTCGGTCACTAAATTGGATTGTCGACTAAATTGCATAGCCCGTAATGAACAGAGAATGACATTAGAGTTGGATGTACCCTTAGAACAATAAACTCCTAAAACGGAACTTGTTAAAAAAACAAAAACGAAAGAATCTGTCAAAACGACGTCGTGACGTTGTGTGCCCACTGAAAAGCACACCAAAAACGAGAAAGATAATTTGAGATAACATTAAATCTTTTTATATATATATATTTATATATATATAATATTTTGTTAAGAAAACAAGCCTGAAAAGAACTGGCGAATATTACCTGTGGAGGAGTGTTTTCTTTTAGTAACTCTACTTTAAACACTTCTCCTCAGGTGATCCCTACAGTTATTTTCAGGCTTGGAAAACATAGAAAATCTGTTTAGAAAAGTATAATAAATAAATATGAGCTTTATAAAAGATAAAAGTTACCTGCGGAGGAGATTAGTGAGTCAACAAGCTTTCAATTCATTGGTTTCTTCCCGCTAGGCAAAAACTTGTTCAAAGTTTGCAGTAAAGAAACTAGAACAACGTTTTTGCCCACTGGGTTATATGGTGAATCAATCAATATTTAGCTTGTTGACATAGCACTATTTCTTTACTACCAAAGCAGCAATTTTTACAAATGCTGTCTCAAAGCGACACTTTTGTATAATCTTAGAAACTAATTCGCAACTAGTTGGTTCTTCGTACCGAAATAACCAATCAAAAGCAAGCTCGTTGGCGTAACACCCTCTAATTTGTTGTTTTATGCCATAAACTTTTACAAGAAAGATTATGCTGGGATCTGCAAAGTATACAGATAAGTGTACAACAAAGTCAACGATCTCACAACGGATTGGTTACGTCCAAAGGAAGTAACCAATGAAATAGCAGATCGTTGTGTAGTTGGATATAGCCAATTTTAGTTGTTTGTGTTTATGTCCTTCCAAAAATAAGCCCGATTTAGAGATAGTTCCTCGGCAAAGCGAATGCAGTTTTCAAAGAGAACATAGAGAAAATGGAGAGTATCCAGACGAGCCCCTGGCCAGCAGGTAGAGAGAGCCTACCAGCGACACCTCTGCTATAACACATCTGGGTAAAAAGGTGTATTTAACTCGAAATTAGAAATGCCTGGGACAAGCGAGTTCACAATAAACATGATATATGTATCTGCGAAGAAGAGATTTATTCAACGTTCTTATAATGGATTCGTTTCTTCGTAAGACGCTTCTCCGCAGATAGTATAAACGCTTATTTCGAACCTCGGGTATACGAGTTTATTTAAATTAAAAGAGCAAGAAAGAAGTCACTTGGAGAAGTAGTTGGTAGTAAGCTAATAGGCGCGCAACGTCTAATCGACATCAAAAAGACGTCGTCGCTATAACGTCATGACGTCATTTCATCGTTGATTAGACGCCGCGTAACGGCAGGGTAACTACCACAGTGTTTGAAATAAGAACAATTAATCACTGTGTAGGAAGAAATTTTTAGCGTAGCTTCAGGTTGCAAAGCCTGAAGCTATGTTCAAGAATCCCTCCTCCACAGTGATTATTTACTCTTATTTTCAAACACTGTAAACATTTATACAATATTTACAAAAAATTATTTCTCTTTTTCTATAAGCTTGTCATATAATTGCAATGCGTTCATCTCTAAAATAAAAGGTAAAATTCAGTTTACTGCCAAGTCAACGATCTTGCATTGGATTAGTTTATTCGTACTGAACATCTTATCAATTATTCGTATCGAAAAAACCAACCTATTGCAAGATCGTTGATATAACGCCCTTCTTTGTAGCAATGAAATCAGATCACATACAACTTCCTCGACACTATCCTTATTTTTGCATTACGCATAAACACAGTGGTGATCGAAACAAGAAAAATAGTGACTGTGGAGAAGGTATTTTTAATCTCTCCTCCACAGTGAGTATTTATGTTGAGGGGGTTATCAAAACTCAGAATTTGTTTTGAAATCATTACCCCCTGAAATATGGGTAATAACAAATTACTGAAATATTGTAAAATAAGGGTCACTATTATGAAAGAGTAGCAAAACTCTATCTGTGGAGGAGAGGTTTTTTTAAAATATTTTCAGCTAAATTGGCAGGAAATATGGAAAAAATCTCTCTTCCACAGTGATGAGCGGCAATTATTTTAACCCAAGTATCAACACAAATGTTCATAGCTATGCAGCTACTCCATTAAAGTAATTGCGTGCCATCACTGTGGAAGAGAGATTTTTCCATATATTTTTCGCCATTTCGGCCAAAAATATTTTGAAAAGTCTCTCCTCCACAGTAATAACCTATAACCTGTAGTTATTTTAACCCTACAGAATAAGAAGAACGAACTTACTTTAAACAAGTTATGGTCACCTAGATGACGTCATAATTTCAAGTTTCAACCCATTAGGAGAGCACATCCCACAATAACCGCCACATTTACCATAAATCACTTGACTATTCTAAAAGTTAAGTTTCAATGATAACAAAAAATGAAACTGTGCAGGAGAGTATCGTATCAATAAGCTTGCATTAGATTGGTTCATCGTTACGAAGAAACCAATCCATTGACCTATTAGCAAATACAACAACTTTTTGTTGTGTAGTGACTGTACAAAAAGGAACTTAGAGCATTGCAACAAGTTTTTAACTTTTTTTAACTGCAAGTTTTAACAGCTTCGTTTTCATCTATTTGTGAATAGGTTTATAGACCCAGTGGGCACACGGCGCCGGATCAACGTCGAAACAACGCTAAAACCACGGCGCAACGTCGTTTTGATGTTGTTTAAACGTTGATCAGACGTCGTGTGCTTGGAGGAGAGGATGTAAATTGTAACGAACCTTGTGTCTTCTGATTTTCTGTGACGTTTGATATCCTCTAGAGGTCCAAGTTACATTATCAGCTACACGTAGACCTGTACCTTGTAAGTTCACCATAAACCGCCCCTGTGGACATTTTGCGCCACTGTAACAATCACCAGCACTTGCGAAACCCGGTGGATTGCGCCCAAAACGATCAGCAAACGTTTTGTCTTCGGCTAAAGAAAATATAGTAGTGTGAAAGTCTGCCAATTACAGTTACGAATAATTCCATATATGGGTATATACGGCAATAAACAGATAGTACATAGTACATAAAGTTATATCAGCACTTAATCGGCACTCATGCTGAGTTTATTTCAACTACAAAGCAATTCTTTGTGACAAAATTTGAGACGAATCAAGTGACCAAATTAACTTTACCGATATACATCTTCTGAGCAGATTTTGTCAGAACGATATATTTGTTTTCTTAAAATCTTCATGATCTTGAATTTTACAACAAAATTCATCAAAGTAGTGAACTGAAAACAAGCCAGTTGGAAAAAACTTTTTCAAAGACCGCAGTAAAGACACTAGAGAATAACGTCATTGACATAACTCTATTTCTTATTTTCCTCATCGAGAAAAATTTCCTGAGTAATTTTCTACCAATAGAATGTCTTATTTTGGCTTTTCGCCTAGTAGAAATCGGCGTTTTATATTTTACATATATTACAAAAAAATAATACTTACGAACTATTGTCAGGCTTTTAATATCCAGTCTGACTTTTTTAAAAAACGACACACCCGATGCTGCGTAATCCACGCAATCATTACATGGTATCTGACGTCTCCCATTATTGGGGCACTGATCAGTGTCTATTAGTCTCTTTCCATATATTTCTGCAAAATTTTCTTTAGGGTCAGTTTTTAAAGTTATAAATTCCTTTGGATTTCCTCTATTCATTCCTTCACAATATATTAATAAAGTTTGATTGCCAACTTGTAACTTTTGTTCGCCATCAAATTTCACACCGAGCTTGATCTGTAAATCACGACATGATAGGAATGGGCAACTATGAGTGTTACATACTTTCATATTCGCTGGCATATTGTCTATTCCGCATTTAACACGCGACTGCGTTACATTACGACTGTTGTAACAATATACTTCACGTCTAGTTTCTCCAATACCACAAGATCGAGAACACTAAACGGGCAATGAAATAATTATATAAATTGAATAGAGGTACTAATAAAATACCCAACAATAGTAGGGAAAGAAATCTTGCAAAACTCAGCATACTTGTTTAAAGTCAGCAGTAAAGACGCTAGAACAGCGTTGTTCTATCATCTTTACTGCGGACTTTGAACTAACTAATTTCTTTTGTTGAGCAACATTAATTGCATTCACGTCACCTTTTTTGTGTGTAGATCAAACAAAACGAAATTGATCAAATTCCACAAAAATGAAACTACACAGAAGAGTATCATGTCAACGAGCTTGTAATGTATTGGTTTCATCAGTACTAAGAAACTACCAATACATTGCAAGATTATTGACTCAGTACGCTTCTCCATAAATATAAAATTACCTCAGACCATTGTCCGGTAACCCATCTGTATCGATTACCACACTGACCAAGTGAACACTGTTTTTTCTCTTCAAGTTTTTCTTCCACCTGACAGGCAGTATCTGCCAACCTTTTACCACTAACTCCACGGCAATGCACACGGCGTGTTTTTTCACCAGGACCACATGTGGTTGAGCACTTAAAAAAAAATATGTAACATTAGAAATCAAAGCGTCCATATTTGAAGTGAAGATTATCGCGGTAAATACGCTAACGTTTACAACGTTGTTCTAGCGTCTTTACCAGTGAGCAACCGTAATTTTGTCCCACTGCAGCTTATCCGCCATATACTAAACGAGCAAAGGGTGACAGTCTCGCTGAATCAGATTATTTACCTTGGTAGTACAAATTTTTCGCAGATCTTGCCAAATGAGCTACGCATCCGCGAAGAACAACATCGAACGACGTTGTTCTTGTGTCTTTACTGCGGACTTTAAACAAGTTCTTTCCCACTGGGTACTTGACAGTCTTTCATGCAGAAAGGTTGATTTTCATTGATTTCGCCGCGTAAGCCAAAGGTAGGCATCCTATTGGTAGAAATTGACATCATACATCGTGTGATGTAAATTTCTACCAATTAAATGTTTTCTTTTGGCATAAATTATAACTATCCTTACCTCAGTCCAAGGTTCAGCATACCAAGATGGTGGACATGGTCCTTCGAAGCACTGTTCAATACTACTTGGTTTTGCTGCAATACAATATGATGATTTTACAACACGTTCATCTTCGTTTATACAATCTGTATCTCTTGATCTTAAAGAATATCCGCATGTAGCACCACAAGCCGACCATTCTCCTAGTTTCCATTCAAAGCTTGGTTCCTTGACACAGTTTTCGTTTGAACATTCTTTTTCAGCGATAGGTCGTTGATCCAGATCACATTGATTCTCATCAATAATCTCTCCACCTCGTCTACATTCAACTACGCGATGATGGGAGCATGTAGAATCACACTTAAAAAGAAGCAAAAAGAAAGTTATTTACTTGTATTGGATTGGTTTCTTCATTACGAAGAACCAATGAAATATAAGAAAGCCTGAAGTTACGCTCAAAAATCCCTCCTCCACTGATATACTCACATGTTCCCAATCACTGGTATACCATGATGGACATAAGTCTCTTCTGCATGATTTTTGTTGGTCGGGTCGAGGTCCAAATTTTTCGCATCGTGACTCTGGTAATCGGTTTCCTTCCAAATCTTCACACGAAATGTAACGAAATTGTATACCATCACCACACGGCACATTGCACTGTAAGAGAAATCAAGTTGTCATTCATACTATAATAATTAAGCACCACAGACACTCCATAGTCAACTCAACCGGTGCTTAAAAATGAGAACAAATAACTGTATCGCTTCAGGAAGCTCGTATCTACACTCAAAAGTTACTCCTCCACAGTTATTATCGTGCAATTTATGTAATTAAATCAGTATTCAAAATAAGAGCAAATAATCAATGTGGAGGAGTGGTTATTGGACATAGTTTCGGTCTATAAAGCCTCAAGCTATGCTCAAATATCTCTCCTACGCAGTTCTTAGTTGCTCTTATGTCGAAAATTATTTATTAAAACAGAGAAATATGGAAAAACTAACTGGTTGCCATGGTGTTGTTGTCCATTGTGCATCTTTTTTACATGGTTCTGTTTCACATGTTCGATTACCAACAGGTTTATATTTTTCACCACAAGCATTGTTATGTAACATATTACCATCCTCCATTTGACAAACTACCAGTCTTGCTTGCCAACCTGTACCGCATCCACGATCAGTGTAGCACTAAAGAGTGGAAGAATTAAGATTGTTAACTTGGTAGTCCGATCTGGTGGTCATACTAAGTGTAAATAATTACTGTAAAGGAGCGATTTTTAAACATAGCTCCAGGCTATAAAGCCTGAAGTTATGCTCAAAGATCCCTCTTCCACAGGAGGGATTGCTTCAGGCAACAAAGCCTGAATCTATGCTCACAAATCACGCCTCCACAGCGATTAATTGCTCTGATATCAAGCACTGAATACAATGAATAGCTAGCACCCAGTCTGCAAAAACCTGTTCAAAGTCAGTAAAATAACATTAAAACAACATTCAAAAAACATTGTTCTAAACGTTGTTTTGCTGACTTTGACCAGGTTTTTGTTGGCTGGGCAACTACGTACAGGTGTCCATTGTCCATAATTCCAGCCTGGGCATGCACCACTGTTACAAGATATAACTTCTCTTGGTTTTAAATCTTCTTGACATTCCTTGTTGGGACAAGAAACTTGTCTTGTTTTTTCACCAGCACCACATGAAGTTGAACACTAGAAGCAAAAAGTATAATAATAATAATAATATCTGCTGAAAAGAATGCTAGAAAAACATATTGTAATTAATTGGTATCTGCTGAATGAAAAACCAATCAATTTTGAACAAATTGATAATAGCACTCTATAAAGCATCCATCACTGTAGAGTCTTTGAAGAACAATTCCTAATCTGAATCCAGTGTTTAAAATAAGAGCAAATAAACAATGTGGAGGAGCGATATTTTAGCATAGCTTCCTGTTATAAAGTCAGAAACAATGTTCAAAATACCTTCTCCACAGTCATTATTTGCTCTTATTACCAGCACTGAAGTCTGTGGGGAACAATCTTAAACACCAAAAGCTTCAAAATAACGGTCGAACATCACCTGTGGAGAAGTGTTTCAAAAAAACACTCTCCCTGGAGGTGATGTCTAACCGTTATTTTGAGATTGCATTGGATTCTAGACACTATCAATAAACTTACCTTGGACCAATTTCCAGTTTTCCAATTTGTAGTTTCCTGTGGTGTATCAAGAAATGGTACTTGACCGTAACTATGACAACCATGTACATTACAATACTGACGTTCTAAAGATTTTCCTGTACTCTCACACCATTCATCTGATACAATTGTACCATTAAAACCACATAATACCAAACGCGTTTGTGTTCCCTTACCGCATAATTTTGTGCACTAAATTAAAAAGCAGAATTATCCACGAGACTCAAAATAACTGTCAGGTATCACATGTGGAGAAGTGTTTTTGAGTATAGACTTCATCTTCAAGTTGCTGTCCACCAAATATTTTTAGATTTGTAGACTGTATAAAGAGCATAGACTGTCTGACATATAATTTGATTCTCACCTTACTCCATGCTCCATGCCTCCAGAATGGACATGAAAAGACATTACAAAGTTCATTATTTGTGGGTTTCTTTGATGCAATACAATTATTTTCTGGAATAATAACATTATTTGATACACATGCTACAATACGTTCACGCACACCACCGCCACATGAACTGGAACACTACAGCAGAAAAAAAAAACATTTATACATCTAATTTAATATATTGTTTGCGCACCTAATTTTCACACAGCAGACTTTCCCATCTGTTTTTCGCTTATTTCACCCATTTTTCCCTCTTTTGACCCATTTTTTCCCTTGAATGCATGTTAACAACCTCTTCATTAAAATAGCGTAAAAATTAAAAGGAGTAAGGTATATGCAAGGCTTGAAATAACTGTTAAACATCACCTGTGGAGGAGTTTTTAGTATTGTTTTCAGCTGCCCAGCTAGAACTATACTAAAAAAACCCACCTCCATGGAGTTGTTTTGAGGCTTGCCCATCAAAATTGGATTCTTATTCTTATTTCGTAAATAAATGTGGAAGGAGGGTGCTACTTTAAATGTGGGAGGGTGCTACTTTAAAGAAACTATACAAAGGATATAAATCAATGTTATCACTGTAATAAAGAAATATGTTTGGACCAAAAACATATAGAACATCTTGAGGCGAAAATATAGTACATAGTAAAATGGTAAATTCATTTATGCACAGAAAATTTCCTAAAATGTGAAAGATACTTTACCTTGCCCCAAATACCAGTCAACCAACGAACCAAAGGATGAGTTTGAGTAGGATAGTTAAACACTAATTTTGCTTTCAATTCACATGCCTTTTCAA
This sequence comes from Neoturris breviconis, assembly GCA_032360805.1. Classification (NCBI taxonomy): domain Eukaryota; kingdom Metazoa; phylum Cnidaria; class Hydrozoa; order Anthoathecata; family Pandeidae; genus Neoturris; species Neoturris breviconis. The sequence goes on along the minus strand of JAULBZ010001021.1, from coordinate 10,654 downwards.
AACATTTTCGCCTTTCAGTAGGTTTATCTGCAGCATTACATTGGATTTCTGGAACTGTTAAGCGTGTACTTGTTTCACAATAAATTTCTCGGACTTGATGACCAACACCACATGGTTCCGAACACTAAACAACAACAATAATAACCTGAAGTAAACACAAATTAATTCTTCTCTGATTCTTATGCTCTACGTCACTACAAGTGAAGTGAGACTTAATTTTGACACTTCCACCAGTAAATAGGATAGATCAACTCTCTGGCGACGTTGGCACGCAAGCTACAATACCATGGTACCTATTGTGCTAATAAAACATGCAGCATACCTTAGACCATGCTCTCGCTATCCATGAAGCGCATGCACTAATTATACAAGGTCTTGTTTGATCTGGTTTTGGTATCTTACTGCACTGATCATCTGAAACAGTCCTTCCAGCAACAACACATGATACTAATCTTTCCACAACACCATCACCACAAGTAACAGAACACTAAAAGTAAAAGGATTCACTCAACCAGAGGTCAAATTAAGTTTAAATAATCCTTAATGGAGGAAGGATCTTTGAGCATAGCTTCAGGCTTTGTGGCCTGAAGGTCAAGCCTGAATATAACTGCCAGGCATCACCTGGAGAGTAGTGTTTTTGAAAAGAAATCTCAGCTTCGAAGCCGAAAACTAAACTTAAAAACACGCCTCCACAGACTTGAAGCTATGCTAAATATCACTCCTCCGTAGCATTTATTTAATCTTATTTTGACCACTGCTCAATCATCTAGCAATATTTCGGTTTCTTTGTATCAAGTAAACTGGCTTACATAATACTCTCATGTATAGTTTGATATAATTTCCTAAGGGACCATCTCAAAATTTCGCTCCAAAACCTACCTATGGTTAGATCTACTAAAATGAACAAAATTCAACAAAAATGAATCTGCACAGAAGTGTATTAGATCAATGAGCTTGCAATGGATGGGTTTCTTCGGTACTCTCCTCTGAAGATTTTATTTTTGAGACATAGAATTTCATCTGGAACTATCTGAATCTTATGTACAGTGGCCACTCTAATTATAAATGGAATTCCAGGTGTTTTCCAGGTATATCCAGGAAATATTTTACATAATGTTTTTCAAAATTATTGAATTTCACTATTTTAAAGCTGCTAAGATAACTGCTTTTGGTAACGAATTTTGGAGATGGCTCCTAAGTACTATTAGTAGTATCAGCCAATGCATATTGCATAAAATTTCCAGGTGTTTCAGGTGTGATATTGTAACTTTGTTTTTCCAGGTATTTCTAGGTACCAAAAGACATTCCAGGTATTTTCTAGTGATTCCAGGTTTTCCAGTCACATTGGCCACGATGTATGGAGTATGGTGAATGAAACAAGCACACAATGTAACTTACCACTCCAGCCCAAGCCCCTGTATGCCATTTTGGACATGGATTTGTATTGCATGGCCTGTTTAATGGAGCTTTTGGGGTACTATTACAATTTGCCATTGGTTGTGTGGAATTGTTCTCCTGATCTACGCATGTTGCATCTCTAGACTGCATTCCACCATCACATGTTTTGTTGCACTGTAAGAACGTAAAATTTTATTAATATGCTGATAGACTAAACAGTAATATGGGTAGGCTATTTTTGACGATGGTAAATGGGTGGGAGTAACATAACTCCCAACTTTCCATGACCCCAATACCCTAAAATGAGTTTGGGAGTAAATAGCATCTGACATCGGTAACATCGTTATTTTTACCAGCAGGTTGGAAATCTTTACTGAAAATCAAAATTTTAGTAGAATATTTATTGATGTATTATAGTATGAATATAAGAACCAAAACAATGATTATAACTATAGGTTAAGAAACTCGCCCCAGCCCCCTAAATATTACACAAATATTTATTTAGAAAGAAGATTAAAGAGAGATTGCACATTAACACCTCCGACATTTTTAATCATGTGTCACATGTGTACAAAAATGTCGAATTCGCCCAGTATGACATGTCTCTCAGTTGTAAGGTCAGTACACTCCCACTGTGTTAACTATCAATATAAAAAAGATATATTGAAAATATTATGCAAAAACTGTAGCAGTAATAAAAATATTTATAAACAAATGAAATAACTTGTGTGAATGACTTTCCTGACAACTAATCAAAGGATCACAGTGGACAAAAACTTGTTCAAAGTCCCCATAAAGATTCTAAAACAATGTTTTCAACGTTGTTCTAGCATCTTTACAGCTGACTTGGAGCAAGTTTTTTCCCATTGGGATATGTCAAATATTTGGCCATCCCATTCAACCTTCAGAACTTTCGGGTGTAATCATATTTCTATTAATCATTTTTCTTTGATATTAATTTTAATTTTAAAATCATTTTATATCAATACAGGGTTCCAGATAACTACAAATAAGCACCCAGGCCTCTGAATTCATGTCAGCATTCCCCTGTGGAGGAATGTGGAGGTAATTTACAGCCAGTTTGCATGAGCTGAAACAGTTTTTATTCGCTCTTTCCAACGGTCGAAATAAGAGTAAATAATCACTGTCCCAGTGGGCAAAAACTTGTTCAAAGTCCGCAGTAAATAAGCTGGAACAACGTTATCTTACTGCAGACTTTGAACAAGTTTTTGCCCACTGGGATTAATGAGGGATATTGAGCATTGTAGCTTGAAACTATACTCTAAAATATTCCTCCAGTGCTTATTTGCTCTTATTTCTACCACTGCCACCAAAGTGTTTATATTAGGAATATTTAAAAACCTGTCATGCTTAAACAAAAAGAGCATGTCTGGGACAACACACAAAATGAAACCAATAATCGCTGTGGATGAGTGACTTATGAGTATAGCTTGACTACTGAGCTTACAGTTATGTTAAACAACTTTTAATGACAATGCAAAGAATAATGGTTTAAAAAGGTATTCGATACCACTATGTATATATAATCCTCAGAGAATAGTTCTTATTTTGCATATGGCCATAAAGAATTTGCAAAAAGATGATGTATGTGTAATAGGATGAAGTAGTTATACCTTGCTCCATGGTGAATAAAACCAACGGACCCTTGTACAAGGTGAAAAGCAAGGAATTTCTCTAGCTGGCATCTTCCCAATTTTAGCTTTATGACAATCTTTGTGAGTAAGAATCTCATCCTCTTTTGAAGAATCTTTATGATAAGATAACTTGCAAACAACTTTCTGTTGTTGAATACCATTTCCACATGATGCAACTGGGACACATTCATCTTTAAATACATCCCATCTAAACATTCAAATAACGTAATAAACATTTTACAGCACAAACGGGGACCGTCTCAAAACATTTTGCCAAATTTTGGATCAAAGTCAATAAAATGAAACTACATAATGGCAAGCCTCAACATAACAGACAAACATCACACCTGTGGAGGAGTGTTTTTGAATGTAGTTTTCAGATTTTCAGCTGAAAACTGTACTCAAAAAACACTCCTAAACAGATGTATGAAGACACCAACCAAACCATTACAAACTCGTTGACAAAGTATTATTTTCTCTGTAAATTCTGTTTTTGTGTCTAGCGCAAAATGTCAGCGTAATATTTTAAATTGTTCAGATAGTATATGCATACAAACCTTAGGGTACAATCCAGATTACAAATTCGATGATGACCAGGAGGTCGTTTGTCTGTACATTTAGTTTCAGAAACTACTTGCGAATCTATTTCACGTTGACATTCATATTCTTTTACTTGGTAACCTTTGAGAAAGACAGAAAAAAAACATTAAGGTGGATCTCCACTAAGTGAATTAGTTTGCATGAATTCTAAATGAAGCCACTACATTGGTTGAAAGTGACGTCACCTGACAAGTGACATCAAATTCAACCAATATAATGGCTGCATTTAGAATTCGTGTGAATGAATTCACCTAGCGGAGATCCGCCTTTACAGTTTAGAAACTTAACGGACCATCTTAAAACAAATGGTATGAAGAAACTACTCGGTTACAACAGTGTTTGAAATAAAAGCAGCTAATAATTGCGGAGAAGTGATTTTTGAGCATCGCTTCAAGCTAGAATGCCTGAAGCAATGCTCAAAACTTCCTCCTCCACAGTGATTATTTGTTCTTATTTCAAACAGTCGTTAACAAATCATTAAAACAGATCTCTTCTCAAATTTTGTTTTTGAGACTGATCCTGGAAAGGTCAATTAACGTTAGGCTTAAGTTTATATCACCGTATAATAAATTGCTGTGGTATGTTTTCACTGAGAGCATAAACAGCCATACATTACAGGGAACAAATTATGTCACTATTAAGCAATGACAATGTATAAAAGCATCAAGAGTTTTTTCAGGTCTTAGGTTGAATTTATGTTTTTCCATTTTTTTTTATTCATTTGTTTATATGTTTTTGAGTTTTTATTGGAAAGTGGGACGCTCTATCTGACTTCTTAAAAACATAATTAAATTTATGACATTAAACAAATAGCCAAACAACAACAATTATACCTTGACAAATAGGGAAGCAGCTACTCCATTCATCGTTTAATGCCCATTTATATTTCTGTGTGCCACGTACAGGAAATTTATATGAGTACTGTATGTTGACCTTATTGCTTGGTGCAATACTAAGAACCTAATATAGGAAACAAAGCAATAACAATCTATGATGTCAGTGCTTGATATAAGAATAAATAATCACTGTGGCGGAGTGACTTTTTAGTATAGCTTCAGGTTACAAAGTGTGAAGCTATGCTAAAATAGCTTTCCTCCACAGTGATTGTTTAATCTTATTTTGAACACTGTATTTAGAAATATTGAGAAAGATTTTAAACAGAATATATTTTTCAAGCGTGCATCTATTCATAACATTAGTATAAGCATGACAAATCAGCAAAAGTCAAAAAGACAAACAAATAGTATACCCTTATTTCCAGTGCAGTTTTCATTACTCCAGGCACTATAATCTTTTCCTCTACTTCATTTGGACCTGAATAATATACAGCAGTACCATATGTTGTGTACCTTCGTTTACCAAGAGAAACACGCCATTGACCATTGAATACATATTGCCTTCTGGCATCAAGTAGCGCTAGGAGAAATGATTTAAATAAGATAGAAAAGTGGAAATAAACAGTAATTATATATCAGGAAGAAGGCACTGATTCAACAGTGTTCAGAATAAGAGCATATAATCACTGTGGAGGAGTGGTTTTAAGCATAGTTTCAGGCTACAAAGCCTCAAAAATCCCTCCTCCACAGTGATTACTTGTTCTTATACAATCTTCAAATTGATTGGCTTTAACTAACCTAGCATGTAACAACCCGATTGACTTAACACTTAAACTTAATTTTATGGCTGTTTTAGCCTGTAGACAATGCTTGTTTAGCACTGTTACATGCTAAATCCTTTGATTAAAAATGTAAATATTGATCATGTAATTTGCAAATAAAAATTTATAACAAAAGATTTGATATTTGTAACTACAAGAATGAAGAGTAAACAATCATGGAGATGAACAGTGTGCAAAACACATTTGTTTATGAAATTAAATTTTAAATTTTATCAAAACATATCTGAATAAGAGCAAATAATCACTAAGGAGGAGTGATATTTGAACATAACTTCAGGCCACCTGAACCTAGCATAAACATTCAGGGTTCTAGCTAGAAGTTTTGGAAAGATAACGTTTTCCATCAATTTGGGGGAAAAATCAGGGAAGCTAAACAGAAAACAATCAAACTTTTGGTGCAATTGGGAAGTTTGTTGCTCAATTTTCAATTGGGAAGATGACTTATAACGTCATCTCTAAGGGCTGTCCTTTTGATTTTTATATTTTTACATATCGGTGTACTGATGAAATTGGAAGAAATTGATCATATTAACATCATTTTATTGCTTGTGTGTTTGTAAACCAACAAAGAATTGGAAAATTATACTATATAACTAAAACAATTCATATTTAACCATACCTAAAAAGTTTGTATCATGTTTTCCAGACTTTGATGACATTTGTATAACTGTTAATTGACTGGCACCTCGTGGCACATGAACAACAAAGTTATAACCTAGAATTAAAACCATAGAACCATTAAAGCTATCATACTCTCATAGCATTAAAAATAAGTGCAAATGCTCACCGTGGAAGAGGTATTTTTGAGCATTGCTTCAAGCTGGAAAGCCTGAAGTTATGCTCAAATATCCCTCCTCAACAGCAATTATTCGCTACAATAATAACTCAAGAGAAGAATTATTGAACTACAGAAATATAAGGCTGAAATATAACTATTAATCATTGTGGAGGAGTGATTTTGGAGTATAGCTTCAAAACACTCCTCCACAGTGTTTATTTGCTCTTACTTCGAGCACAGTTGCTAATATTGCTATTGAAATGATTCCATAAATAATGGGTGGAATATAAATTAATTACAGTATTCTCAATAAGAGCAAATAATCACTGTGGGTGAGTGATTTATAAGCTAGAAAGCCTGAAGCAATGCTCAAAAATCTCTAATCCACAGTGATTATTTACTCTTAATTTGAACGATGAATTGTATATACCTAAATGTGTAGTATTTTTGTATCCTACATATGTTCTACAGGTTGAGTTATCTCCATTGCATACTCCACAGTTATCAAGTTTTGCATCTGAATTTAAAACGTTGTCACAACCAGCAGGCTGAAATGAAAAAAAGAATTAACACATGAAGTAATTATTTCTAATCTCCGTATATAACTCAAAATAAGAACAAAACAGTTGATGCAGGGGAATAATGTTTAAGGATTGCTACAGATTTTATAGCTTGAAGCTATGCTCAAAATCTCCCCTACACAGTAATTATTGCTCTTAGTTTGAACACTACATCTATTGTGTTCGAAATAAGAGTAAATAAGCGCTGTGAGGGGATTTTTGAGCTATGCTTTGGGCTTTATAGTATGAAACTATGCTCAAAAATCTCTCTTCTATAGTAATTATTTGCTCGTATTTTAAACACTTATATTGGGTACCCTTTTATCAAAATCTAGCAAATATGTTAAAAACATTTTAAAATTCTTACCCTGCATTGCCCATCTACACATATGTCATTTGATCCTTTAATGCATTTTGTGCCGTCGATAACTTTTGGTGCTAATTCATAGAATATGCTGTATTCCTTAATTTCACAAAATAATTTACATCTATCTTCCATCACTAAACCGTTTAGCTTCGGTAGCCATATTGTTCCAGACGGTACACCAGGAATTCCAAGGTTTCTTCCATTAAAAGCTTGGCACTGCTCTGCTCGAAATGATAATACATTCTCCTTACATTTCTTTATGTTACATGACTTGTATTTATGGCGAGTTCCAACACAATAATCTCCACCAAATTCTGGCTTTGGTTTGTCACATTCTCTAGTTGCAAATTTAAGTCCACCACCACACAGCCGGGAACATTTACTGTAAGGACCCCAATCACCCCATCCCCCATCAATAGCCTTGATATGTTCCTTTAAACGACAATCTCCATGAATACACCACTGAAATTATAGAATAATGTGTAAAACATAAGATTATGAAAGATTGATTTAAGGGAACATCTATGAAATTTGTTCGCAGGGAAAGAGTGGTGGATCAACGATCTTGCAATTGATTGGTTTCTTCGTACAGAAGAGTACAATCAATTGTGAGCTCGTTGACTTAGCAAACTTCATCGTAGATTTTGATTTTTCTGTAAAGCTGCTAAAATAAATGCTTTTCGAAATGAAGTTTGGAGATGGTTCCTAATGTATCAGCAGAGGTTGAAATAACTGCCGACCAACTTGGTAGAAAATATTCTGAAAAATCTCTCCTCTGTGGTGATGTTTTTTAGTATAGTTTTCAGCTTTGTAACTGAAAAATATACCCAATACACTGTTCTGCAAGTGATGTCATAGTGTATTTACATGAAAATATAAAAGACTATTCGAATTCATAGTGCTCTTACTTTTAGACACTACAATATTATGCAAGAATAAACAGAAATGAATCCGTAAAAGTACCATATACTGTAATAAATGAGATTCTTACCGAATTACTTCCACATTTTGTACCATCCGCCCATGGCATATTATTTGTATGACATGATTTCCTGCCATTATGAGATCGTACACACCATATACGGTCACATACAGTCTATTATTAAAAATTACATAAATATATACATATCCAGTGAGCAAGAACCCAGGGTGTTGGCTAGAGATTCAGAAGCAGCATTATAAGGGGTTTTCCCAATAAGAAAGAAGCACAGAATTTCCCAATTTCAATGATTTTATGTGGTTTTCTATTGTTTTCCTCTAACTTTACATAAAATATTTCCCAATTTGCCACAAAAACGCTGTTTTCCCAAAATTTCTGGCTAACACGTTGGAACCTGTTCAAAGTAAATGCTAGAACTTGATATTTTATGCCGGACAATTTTACTGTAAGAATATCAAGCCTCTATATAAAGGACATGCATCACCTGTGGAGGAGTATTTTTAAGTCCAGTTTTCAGCTTTGCAGTTATATTGAGGCTTAGAATATTATATACATCTATTTTGTAATGTTCTGAAAATGTTCAATCTCTAGATTGCCTTACTATAAAAACTATGACAGGGGTTAAAATAACTGCCTGACATCACTGTGGAAGAGAAATTATTGAAAATATTTTCAGCCTGATGCTATGGTCAAAATCTCTCCACCACAGTGATTATTTACTCTTACTCAATGACTGTTGCTTTGTTAGATGAAAAGAATCTAAAATCAGATCATTTTAGCTACAATAAATTTACAATGTCAACAATGAGCTTAATGTCAACGAGCTTCTAATAAGTTGATAATCTTAGCTGATCTCCACAATTCGTTCCCAGGGGAAGAGTGCTGAATCAATGATCTTGCAATTGGTTGGTTTCTTCGTCCCAAAAAAACCAATCAATTACAAGCTCATTGACTTACACTCCTCAATGTAGATTAATTTTTCTCACAATTATTGATTTTGACTACTTTAAAGCTGCTAAAATAGCTGCTTTTTGAAACGAATTTTGGAAATGGCTCCTTACTTACCACAAATGGACATGCATATGATGACTTGCCATAAACTAACTGACATTGTTCATTTCTTGAAAACATTTCTCCTGGCAATTTAAGTGGGAGTGGATGTTCGAATTTAGGAGATGGTTTATCGAGTAAGCAAGATGCTGATGATGATTCGAGAAAATCAGTAATAAATGATCTACTGCATGTTGACCAACTCCATGAGTTCAGATTGACACTAAATGTTGGAGTCATTATATTTACTTTGCCGTTTGTTTCAGTACATTCATTATTTTCTCCATCATGAGGAGCATTGATCAGATGTCCAAGTTCATGAGCAATTGTAAATGCTACACTCAAGCCATTATCTTCAACAATAGCACAACTTCGAAGTGGGTCACATACACTACCAAGTTCTGCCAGCCCAAGTGTGTCACATTTATCAGTTGAAGAACATAAATCGTTCCTTGTTACCAGGATAGCAGCATCATAATGCTCTGGGTTATCATCATTAAGTTTATTTTGTTTTTTTTGCCATTTGCAAAATCTTTTCAATGATTGAGAAGCATGTGTTGTTATATCCAAATCATGCTATAAAATAAATTTTGTCTTAAAATCACTTGTGATATCTTTAATTGATGTTACTAAGAAATCCAGGTTAGTCAAGTGCTTAAATTAAAGAAGATGTCCTACGAGGAGATATCATTTTATTTACTTACTTACTCTCATAACATTTAGGCATTAGTGGCTCAGTGGTTAAGCAGAAGTGCTTATGATCCAGAGGTTCCCGGTTCAATACCACGCTTAGGGGGAAATTTCGAGCCACATACCTGGAAGCAGTGCCATCTACCTGTTTTTCCCCATATTTCAGGGTAAATAAGGTAGATTGAGGGTTGTTTCCCTATCAGGAGAAAGACAAAGATCTGGAGAGGGCAAACAAAGTATCCCCTCTCCTCGTAGTGGCCTTAAATCAATTAAAATTGGCAAAATTCAACATAAGTGAATCTGTGCAGAAGTGTGTTAGACCAATGAGCTTACTAGATCAATGACTCAGTACTCTTCTTAGTAGATTTTATTTTTGAGACGGTCATAAATGCACAATTTTGTAAAATAAGAACACATAATTCCAAACTTGTAAATGACAGGTTTATTCAATAGTGTTCGAAATAAGAGCGAATAATCACTGTTTAGGATTGATATTTGAACATTGCTTCAGGCTATAAATCTCTCCTCCATAGTGATTATTTACTCTTATCTGGAACACAGTTTAATACATAGGCTCATCAATAAATACTAGTTCATTGACATAAATGCAGGGGTTGAAATAACTGAAGGTCATTACTATGACTGAAAATATGAAAAATCTCTCATCCACCGTATTGAACAGCAATTATTTCAACCCATGTATATAAATAGTTTTCTTTATGTCACTATATATACCTACATTGACCCTGAGTGGTATGCTGTCTTTTATTTAGAATTTTCATGTATCGTATTTTCACATGTTTGTTTTGTAAGGGATAACCCATATCAAGTTCTTGTATTTCATCCGACAATAGTAATATGCACCCTTCTATGTCTCCAGGGCTCGAAATGACAGCCGGTCATCACTGTGGAGGAGAGATTTTTCAGAATATTTTCAG
>JAULBZ010001020.1:0-24705 GCA_032360805.1 Neoturris breviconis | reverse complement strand
CCCAACCATGGTGGGCGACAGGGTTTTTAGGCATTCAACCACGAAAGTGTTTGTAACATTGTCCGACCGAACATTCATGTTGTCCGACCAAAACTTGTTATAAACGGACATCGTGTCCGGCGAAGAAAAAAAATTATATCCAGGTCTGGGCTACATTTTATGGTTTATGGTTCTGGATTATGGTTTATGGATTATGATTATAGTTCATGGCTATGGTTTATGGTTATTGTTTACGGTTTATGGCTATGGCTTATGGTTATCATTGAGGTTTATTGTTACAATTTATGGTTATGGAAGTGGATATGGTTTATGGATATGGTTTATGGATATGGTTTATAATTATGGTTATGAATTTAGGTTATGGTTTATGGTTTATATTTTATGGTGTGGTTATGATTATGGTCATCGTTATGTTTATAGTTTTGGTATGGTTATGGTATGATTATGGTATGATTATGGTATGAATATGGTATGGTTATTAAATGGTTATGGTATTGTTATGGTATGGTTATGGTATGGTGTAGATATGGTCAAGGTATGGTTATGGTTATATTTCAGAAACGCTGCAATAGAAATTACATGGATTAACTTTTCTTTCAATTCGTGAAAATTTGTTCACCCAAAAGGTTGAATTTTTTTTTTATTCTAGGTCTCAACTTTGTTGTGAAAAGGGTGGCCATTAATTAATACGGATTGATGGTGTGGAACGTGAAAGTGAAAAGTGCAGAAAAAAATTAAAAATGTTTTAAATATGATTTTGGTTTTAGAATTAAACTTAAACTATATACCATATGCAAAAAAAGACTCTTTTTGTATATCTCCGCTTTAGTGTAGACTTGTGTGGCCAAACTGAAGACAAAAATTCACATACAAAAATCACAGCATCGACTATTTTAAGGCACAACGATTGATAGATCTAAACTTCATAAATAAAAGACAGTACATACTTCAAATTCTGGTTCACAACTGTCGTTTAGACTTAACAGCTGTGTTTAGACCTAACAGGCTGTGCACTGAACAAATTTGACAGAAGAAGTCCAATACAAGATTACTCTAAATTCACATCAAAAGATGCATAATATAAACAAAGCAATAAAGCAATAAATTCAACGCATTCTTATCTCGTTACTTTTTGTCTACCTAGTATTAAACAGTTCACTTCAACATTTCTCCAAATACAATAATCTGTAATTCTTTGAATCTTTGAATCGTACAACTTATTTACTAAACAGTAAAACTTCAGGTAAATCTACTCGTTCAACATACAATTTAACATTCAGCTTCTCATTCTTATAGTCATAGTGCGCATTGACTATGGTGTAAGGTTGTAAAATAACGTTTTGCCCATTTCTACCCTCACTGTATCAAAGTATAAAGTGCTTGGTATATTAGCCAAGTTTTGCTTGGTATATAAGCCTAGCTATATACCATGCAAGAATCCATTGCAAAGTCACAGAAGGAGGAAGGAGACAGGATTGGTATTTCAAACAATCTGTCGTCAGCGAGATTGAACCTCAGAATAGTTGATGTGTATCATAGGATAAATATTAGAAATAAAATGTAATAAATATGTATGGCAGTCGAACATTTCAGGATAATATACTTTATGAAGATTATTAGAAATACAAACAATATATATATATATATTATATAACTATATATTATGAACTTTTAATCCTATTAAACCCGGGGTTTGTGATAATTTTTTTTCTGTTAATGGTATGGTATTGAATTTGCTGACTTTTCCTAACTTTTATCAAGGATTTTTAGGATGAGTTTTTTTTTTTTGGATTTCTGGAGGTAACTTAAGAACAGGAATTTTTTTGAAAATGTAAAATTTTGTTAAAGGAATCTCTGCTGTTGCTGGGCTATCCTTTGAACAGATAAGTATTATTTATGGAAACAATAAATGAAATATATGAAATTATTGAAAATTACAGACCAGTTTTCTTAGTTTACAGACCAGATAGTATATTTTACAGAATACAAACTCACTGTCACTAATGACATGATAGCAGATACCAGTGACATAATCAAGTCAAAACTATTTTACCAAAGTGTTTGTATTGAGTTGTTCTATAAGTGTACCAAGTTTCATGTCATGCATTAGTGGTTTGGAAATATGCATAGCATTTTGCAGACTGAAAGCCCACCAGTATTGATGAAGTCATTGCAGACACCAGTAATGTCATCAGCGAAATTGTTTATGTCAAAGTGTTTGTAATGAGTTGTTCTATAAGCATACCAAGTTTCATCTCATAAGCAACAGTGATTTGGAAATAAAAGGCTGTGCCCACTTCCCCTGGACATACACAGGCCAAAAAAGCCGAGGTTTAATAGAGTTAAAGTGATTACCTTTGTGATAGCTTTGATGTCTATATCATGTGTAAGAAGATACTTGACAATATTGGGATGATTCTCTCGAGCTGATAAATGTAATGCATTTAAACCACCCTATAGTTAATAAACAGCATCAGTTTGCAAAGTAGTATTCCAAAACAGGGGTATATACTCCTAATGAGGACATCTACTTATGTGTGTTACTTAACACAGGTGTAATCTTGCAATGGATTCGTTTGTTTCTTGCAAATCCATTGAAATCCTTCTTTATTACATTGACAGTGATGTTTTAATTATGATCTACCACAAAAAAAATCCTAATGCAAAATGAAAATATCAACTATCAGTCTCTCAGTTCTGTCTGATACTGCAAGAGTATCTAAAAGCTTCTTCTTTGCTAGTTTTTGAATCTTTTATAAGCAGAGAAGCAGTGCACAATGTTTTCAAGAATTGTACTATAAAGGTGAATTTGCCAGCAAAATATATCTGGGAATGCGCACTTTAGTTTGTTTTGGTTTTGCAGCAAAGTATTTCGCTTCGCCGAAAAATTGGAATGATTTCAACTTTTTTGTGGTCAAACAAATTTAATCAATCAGAACACACTAATTTTACTGTGTATGCAAAAATGAAAGCAACAACAAAACTGTTTAAAATTTACCTTGTTGAAAGATTTAGGTCTGATTTCTTTGTTATAAATATTTATAACTTTTAAATTAACTTAATAAAAATGTACTTAAAAAAATTCCGTCCCTGCAATACTATTATAATATTTTCATTGTAAAACATTTGTCAAGAATATAGTTTATAAAAGAACTAATGTTTACTGACACGAGTTTTATTACATAATAATAACACTTGCCTCGTGGGAATCATTAAAAGGAGAACTAGACAGTATAAAAAGCTGATCTTAAATTGTTCACAATTATCTGAAATATCACTCTGTAAAATTTGTCTTTGCAAAATTACTTGGTTCGGCTGAAAATTGAGATAGAAGATCACTCGCCCTTATCATTTGAGTAAACTTTTTATGAGTAATCTTGTTTGTTATTAATTTTCTTCTGACGCCATTTCGCAAAGCCAAATATATAAACATATTTAAGCAATCACACATCTTTATGCTCTGTGGGTATCATAATTGTATGGATATAATAATTGATGCTTATTTTTTGGTTGATTAAATGTAAATCAAGACTTATTTTAAAATTACTCATGCATAAAATTAGCATTTATAATTTCGATTCAAACTTGTAAACATGACTTGAGTATGTGAAAATATGAACAGTGAATATAAAAGAAAGAATGATTTAGTTATTAGACAAAGTATCAAATTCTTTGAAGATTCTGTTTCTTTTTCGATGCAAGGTGTATGCCGTCTCAAGAACAGTTTTGTTCAGACACAACGTTTGGAATGCTTCATGCTATGTTAAATACAGACAATGTTGAGCTTTAACATTCAATTACTGTAAGTAATATAACACAATGGCTTTTACACCTACACCAGTACAGATGCTCCATCCTACTCGAGTAAAGTACATCAACATCTCCATCATCATAGTTGTCAGATGAGACTTTTTTTTCAGCTCAGACTCTGTGTATTCTGGTTCGTTAGTGTAGCCTGGTGTTGAACAATAAAAGTCATCAACACTAATTCACTTTGATAGACTCACTGCTTTTACCAGACATGTTTGAATTATGAACAGCTCACGAAATGACGTCACAAGAATATATTGTAAACATTTGTCCTTAGAAAACCATGGTGCGTAATGGCGATAAATGTGAACAAGAACAGGCAGGGAATTAAAGCTGCCTTTTAAAGCTATATTATTAAAAATAAGTAAGTAAATATATTTTTATTTTGTGTATGTTTGACTACAATGGAATGTTTTTATCTAAAAAACAGTGTATGTAATTTCTTGCCATTAGTTCGCCTTTAATCAAATTCGCTGGCGAATTCGCCTCACATGGAAATCCACCTTTAAGGAGAGTTCTCATCATAAACAGTGTGTTGAAGACATTCTCTTTTTGCACATAATTGATAAAAGAGCATTCTTACTGGGTTTGTGATGTGAACATTTACTCCACCTTTGACACATTCTTCGATTTTAAGCAAATCACCACTTTTTGCTGCTCGTACAAACTCTTCATCCATCTAAAAAAGATATAAAATATGAAAAGGTGACATCCTCTTATTAAAAGTGTTTGCATTTGCTAGAGAACATTTTCAGAACATGCACCATTTGTGAACAAAAGATCTGTTAAAAAATAACAGGTTAGAGCAAGGATCTGACAAAGATTTTCATCTAAAAACAAGATAAAGATTCAAATGTCTCTTTCATATATATTGAATTAATTACTCTCATTTCTAATGGTTGAATTATCTCCATGATTTATTTCATCTATCTACCTGACACAACTCAAAGTATTTACAAATGTTTACAAGAAATTTAACATGTATTTGTATCTGCAGCTTACATCTGCATGTGAAGAGTAACGCATTTTAAAAAAACATTCCATAGAAATGTAACAAAAAACTTTATTACATGCAACATGTCTGTCAGACTGTTTAAATATTTAATCATAAAGACAAATATTATGTTTCATAAACTAGCTTATGGTAGAACTAATATTATGACTGTATGTGAAGTTAATTTTTTCAAAAAATAATTGAAACTAAATTATAAATGCTAAATTGTTTTACTCGTTCTAATAGTCCTGTAATAAATCTTATAAAGCACTCACAAAAATACTTGCAAACATCGCAGTTTTTGAAATAAAAGCAAACAATTGCTGTTGAGAAGTAATTATTGAGCAATGCTACAGGCTAAAAAACCTGAAGCAATGCTAAAAAATCCCTCCTCCACAGTGATTATTTGTTCTTATTTCAAACACTGCATTGTCTACAAAAACAGATATTTAGGTGACACCTTTTAAAACAAATACTAATAAGTTTTTTGTGTGATTTAATAAAATACACTGATTCTACGTGCCTCCTCAATCAAAATAAATAATCTTAGAATAATGAAAACAATTTTATCAGTTGGAATAACTCTTTATGCTTCCTGGTTTGTAAGTAAAGATGTTTGAAAGATTCATTTTCAAAATGGATTTATTGGAATAACATTGGTAAAACATTTTCTTCTAAATGCAACTGTGAAGAATCACTCCGACTTGTGAAATAATATTATTAGAAACACTCATTATCATATGAAATATTTAAATACTACCTCGCTTTGGAATTCCCAAATATTTGAATTACGTTGGACTATACCAAGCATCATCGGTGCGACTATCAGAGCCCAAAGGAAAATTTAACAATACAGGGCTAGTTTCAAACTTTTACTTTAAAAAGGTTACTGTGAAAACGTAAACTTTCTGTCATTATCAAAACAAAACTTTTATATCAAAGATCTATAATAAAAAATGTAAACAAACTCTGTTAATAAGATCTGTGACAGCTTTACAGCTTATAAGCACATTCACTAGACTCTATTAGTTTATTAATATCCAACTTAGGATTAAAATTAACAAGATATCATTGATGAAGCTAATTAAAGGTTAATTAAAAGTTGTCTTTATAATTATCTAGTCAATTAGCTTTACTATGATTTAGCCAAAAGAAGATTTACAATAAGATTTTATAGTAATATGACACTACATCACACAAAAAATAAAAAGGGATTTGGCATTACACGCATCATGACATTGCAGGAATATAAATTTTTTGGAAGAGATACAGATGGTTCAAGAACGCAAAAGTACACAACTTAAAAGCCACTTTGTAATATTTTTTATAAATGCATGTAATAGTTTGTAGAAGACAAGTACCATACAGCATTTGAAAATGTTTTCCACAAGATGTGAAACCCTAGTTTCTTCCATGTGCAAGTTGAACATATAAAAAATTGTTGCCCACCATGGTGGCATAGAAAACGTTTGGCCCTAAACCCCATGAAAGATCTCAAAAGATTTCATATTTTATATTTTTGATGCATTTATAAACTCTCCTGTTTTCTTCACTGGATGCTTCTAGTATTCAAACAAAACATTGGGCTGAAGATCTAATCTGTTTACAAGCTAGATATTAAGAACGGGAGAGGCCACTGGACAATAGAACCATAGGCAATGGAATGAAACAATGATTTATTTTGTTCGATATAAGTTCGATATGCAATAGCAGGAAACCACACGACAACGTAGTATTAATATTAACAATACTTCAAATAACTCGAATCATCCAAAATCAACCGTCAAAAAATACTACCCGCTAAGATATACAACCTCTCAAAGTTAAATGCATGTAAGAAGCACGTAATAATAAAAAGAGCCGACAAAAGAGCTACCATGGACAAAGACAATTACAGAGACACCTTAGTCACTAATGCACACCTTAACTCGTGCACGCACATACCGAACAATGATTCTGATCAAATGGTTTTCAAAAGTATGTAGAGAAACACAACCAATGTTTAACAAAATACGAACTAAAGTTCGGATGAAAATCTAGCGAAATGTATGTGCTCCCAAAAATACACAAGTCTATAGAACTGAAAACTCAAACCAGTAAATCCAACTATGTAGACTTACCACCACCCTCTGATCTCACAGAAAGCCCAATCATAGCCGGACGACCAATATCACCAATGCAACGTTTGAGCAACGTTTGAGCATAAAAAATATTACGTACCAACATTATGTACCAACATTGAAAACCTACATAAAAGATGACTGGGATTTTGTCAAAAAACTTCCAAGTAGAATTCCATTTGTTCAGCTGTGATATTAAAAGTCTTTACACAAGCATTCCTACAGAACTTGGTACAAAAGCAATAAAATATTCGATCAAAAAAAGAAGTGAGCTAATTTCAGAAAGATTAACACCCAAATTTAAATTAGAGAGTTTAGAATTTATTCTTAAAAATAATAACTTCTTATTCAATGAAAATATGTTTCAGGAAGAAGAAACATCGATGGGAACCATCGTTGCTCCTCCCTACCCTTGTTGCATCATTAGATATTTAGAAGAAGCAATATTATTTCATGTCATTATACTTAAGTACTTCCCAGAATCAACGTGTAAAGTCATAGAAGATAATTTTAAAATGTATATATGGACAATAGTTTCACACCACTACCAATCGATGTTAATCTAGATTATTTCCAAACTTATTTAAACAGTCTAGACAAAAACATAATTTTTAGCGTGGAACCAGCAAGATCTGAAATAATTAATGAAGAAACACTACGGAATTTAGATTTCTTAGACATGACAATCATGTTACACAACAATCAAGACTTAGAAACAGAAATTTTCTATAAAAAACGCGCATGATTACCTAGACTACCAAAGTCAACACAAACACCATATACTGAGAAGTACTCAGTACAATCTTTTCACTTGGAATCCCGAAAAATAGATCATCACATTGTTAACTTAAAATTACACCTTCGAGCATTTAGTTACCCCGATCATGTCATCAAAAAAGGTTTACATAATGCCAGAAATTTATTTTCCTAGGAAAAAGCTTTGCTTGGAAGGGGGACCAGGGAACTAGGGGTTGGAGGACACTGTGATACTAGCCTTGACACACAATAATTTCAAGCTTGAGTTAAGAGAGAACTTATTATTCCACAGGGAAAAAACAAGTTTAAATAAAACTGTCAAGTCTGAGCCTCAGTCTTGTCATGTTGAGGTTGATCGCACTTGTGCAGCCCTCTAAATACAAAGCAAAGTAGGACGGCACGTACCAGCCTACTTTTAATGCCAATCTAGGCCAAATTTTAGGTCAGCATTGCCGTTCTAGGACATCTCCAAAGTCAGCAAAAGATAAATAATTGAATAATATCTTTGAAAATCCAGGCAATTCTTTGCTATGTATACAGTCTTAAAGATATAACAGAACATTAATACAAGCTTGCTTAACTATTTTCGCGTATGATATTTATAAGTTATAAACTTGAGTAAAAGCAACGTAGCTGTTTTATTACGTGCCATGTAATTCACGACTCACAAGAAATTGTTACCATTGATCTCCATCGCAGATATAAAATAATCCATTACAATAATTCCTCTTTGTAAATCTAAAAACTTCCTTCAAGTCTGCAGTAAAGACGCTAGAATAACGTCGAACAACTGTGTTCTAGCATCTTAACTGGTGACTTTGAACAAGATAGTCACCCTTGGACATGTTCAAGCAAAAAAATGCATTTGGCCGTGATAAAATGAACTTCTGCTTAGCGTAAAACAGGTGCATACTTGCTTTTTGTACCGTAAAACGGAATTCCCCAGTGGGCAACAACTTGTTTAAAGTCAGCAAAATAATGTTAGAACAATGTTCAGTAAATATTATTCTAATGTTATTTTAATGACTTTGGTGCCAACGGTATTATTTGACACCTCCTAAGAGGCCAGCCAAAGCTAAACCAGACACGATATATATAGGTACTGAGGGTGGATGTGCAACAATGCTGGGTCTGCAATTTAGCAGCAGCACATTGTAGGGAATTAGAACTTTATTCAAGCAATGACTTACAGACAAGCAAATAGACAATCATCTGATAATATCATACATACGTATCACTGAAATCAATTGTAGAATTAATTAGCCTCGTATATCGTACGATCGTAACACTAAAATCACTCATAGAATGTTTATTAGCCATATATCTCATTCACACTTATCACTACAATCACTCATAGATTAATTAACCTTGTATAGCACATCACTAAAATTACTCGTAGATTGTAAATAAGCCACATATATCATACGTACATGACACTAAAATCACTCGTAGATTGTTAATTAGTCTCGTTTATCGCACAAACGTATCACTAAAATCACTTGTAGATTGTTTAGCCACATATATCGTACAAATTCTAAAATATGAATTGCTGTCGTAAATATCTGTTTGCCATAGGTTTTAGAAATTACGACAGCAAAAACTGTCAACGTAACACCACAGGGTTCCAACTTTATGACGGCAAAAATAGCTAACGTGTGTTACGCTGTAATATTTATTTCCAACCTGGGCACATTTTTTGTCTAGCCTATGTCTAGGCACATTTAGTCCAGCGTTTGTGCCCAGCTTGAAATGTCTCATTCTCTTCGCTAAATGACTTGTATACATTCTTCTTCCTCTAAGATTAAGAAACTTATAAATAATTCAAAAAAGTTTGTTTGCACTGTGATATAAAAATAGTTAAACGCGATGAAATAAACACCTGGAATGTAGTTACCCCCCTTTACTTGTATCTGTCCTTAGCTAAACAAAGTTTACAAATAATATGTTACTTCATAGTGTTTTCTTTGTTCTATTCAAATTCAATAATAATAAATTTAATATACGTGACTATCAAGAAATGAAATGACGTCAATTTCACACTCTCCCTCACTGAGGTTTAAATGATTAAACAGACTTTTGTAACTTTCATGTGTATAATAATTGTACCGAAGGAGAGACACAAGGCAAAGTGACGTCTACGAATAGAAAAAAGAACAACTTCACGCTTTCTTTCACAAGAAAAGAAACAAGATAATATGATCAATTATTTCAAAACACAATACAACACAATACAAACTTCATGATTGGATAAGCTAAACTAAACTGTACTGTTTTAACTTGCACTAGAACACTCCTGACAAAACTATACGCGATAAGTAAGGCATGGCAGACGGAAGTTAAGACTGAGAGATTCAAGCAATGCTATATGTTTAACGTCCCCCACTTGTCTACCTGCTAAAACATAGTGCAGCAGAGTTCCTTCTAGAACACAACGTAAAAAAACAAATTTTGAACAAAGGAACTAAACAAACCAAAAAAACACCACAAAATTAAAGCGCATCTATGTTTTACTTTTCAAAAAAAAAAAAATTAAAAAGTTATATAAATAAAACGCATCGCACATTGCAGTTTTCTTCATTTTACGCTAATCATGGCCTTATTGGACATTATTAAAAAGGGCAAAAACAGACCACTGGTCATAACTTGAACAGTAGTTAATATCTTTTCATAAGATTTTACAGGTATACTCTCCTAGTCACCGCGAACACACTAATATAACTTTGCCTACATAAATTACTATACAAACAAAGAAAGAGCAAAAAGTAACAAAATTAGAACTATTGTTACTAAATTCTCTGCAGACCACTTAAGACTAATGCATAGATTCTTCCTGTTTTGGATTTGGGTTTACAATAGGTGTAAGTATGTCACTGACAATTTTTGGTAGTGATGTAACATTACATTTAAAGCATTTTTCGAGACTTTAGTAACACCTACTGAAACTACTCATTATAGGTTCTAGCAAAGAAAATTAAAATTGTTTGTGTGTAATTTTTTTTGTAAAAACAAAAGGTGTACAACTAGATTGCAATGTTTACCTCAATATACAGTAGTAGGAGACAAAAGTAACATAGGTAACAAAGGTAACACTCCAGACCTTGTAAGTACAATCGTTAGTTAAGAAATATCATTTGTATTTGTTGTTGTGTCAAAGAGAATCTAAGCTGAGATTAATTGTCTTCTTACAGAGTGCAGAGAAAAAGGTAACTAATTAAACTATAGCAAACAAAATCAAATATTGAATGATGGTATTGAAATACAGGAAATACAGCATAGTTTTGACAATTGTTCTGTAATCAAGATACTATTAGGAAAATGTTACCATAATCTCTTAAAAATTGCTTAGCATTGTTTAACATTATATGGCTTGATCTTCAGAAGATGTATAATGGTTTTTCAACCATAACTTATATTTTTGATAGAAAAATCTTTTTTTCTGTATTTGGAGAGTGAATAAATTTTAAGAATTTGTTACTTTTGTCTCCATTGTTACAGTTTTTCTGATTTGAGTAACTATCTGAAGTGGTTCCAATGCGTTGCTCTTTAACAGTGTAATTTTGCAATGCAGAAGGATAGGTTGTCATCTTATGGTATTTTACAAAGAGATTCTTGTAGTAACATGATATTCATCCATGAAATAAAATTAGCTTGGAAGTTGTGTTGCTATACTCTCACAATATGATTTTTACCATTAAAGCCTTCTAATACCTAGTGCTTAATCTTTGCCATGTAAGCCACAATATTATCTGTTGTTCAGCCATATTGTGGTAATGGAGGAGACAAAAGTATATATTTAAAAATTTCAAACTGTTACCATTGTCTCTCTGAGTTGCTAAAATTGGTCGTTTTGCTGCTATTTCAATTGCAATAACCTAGGCATTCAGGAAATAACACATATTGTAACTTGTAAACCATTAACTGACATTTGTCTCTATTCAAAAATAAAAAGTATGTTACTATTCATTTTTACAAAATGAAAATTCTGTTACATTATTCTCTAAACCCTCAAACTTTCTTCGGAATAAATAACAATTTATCTTTGTTACTATTGTCTCTGCAGAGATAAATGTAACATGGTTTAAATGTCCAATAAATAGCCAAACGGAAATTTTTTGCTTGAACATGTCCTTATAATAATTAAAAGCACACGTGTTTACCAGCTTTAATAACATATGATGTGAAAACAAAATGTCTAGACATCTATTCAAAATAGAATGTTTATTTCATAATTTCATGATTGTAAAACAATAAGTTTATTAAAGCCCTATTCACATACGTAAGAATTTTCGTAATGATTTACGACTAAAACAATGTTCATTTGTTCTTTCATTACGGAAAAAGGAAAATGCTGTTAAATTGTTTATTAAAACCAGGATTGATTTGCTTCGTAATTCTCCTGTTTTCTTCATCAAAATGACTTGGAAATCGATAGGCCGTCTTATATCAGTCCTGTTTTATTCGATAAAATTATTATTATTATTATTCATGAATATTTATTTACAGGATAATCCGTCAGTTAAAAACATATAAAATGCAGATACTGTTGTAGAGTCCTGTATTATAAATAGTTAGTAAAAAGTGCATAAAAGTTATTTAAAACATAAAAATTGTACTTTTCAGACACATCATGGTCAAACAACAGCACAGGAAGATTAACGTTATTCCAATAATACGTGGCAATGATGATTTTGGTAGATACTTTAGACTATTTAACAAAAAGGGGATCAAAAATTATAACATATTTTCGGAAGGCACACCATCCCGAAACATTGTCAAAACAGCGACAAAACGCCTGTCCCAGTGGGCACACAGTGTCAGAACAACGCCAAAACAACATTGACGCAGCTCGGACACTGTGTGCCGGCAGAGGATTACCATAGTCGCAAGAAAAAGATTTGTGATTATGGTAATATCCTGCATGTAAAACAAAGCATGACTTGGAAATCAATAGTTTGTCTTATATCAGTCGCATTTTCCTTATTAAAATGACTTGATAATCTTTAATTTGCCTCATTTTTGGTCCGGTTTCTAGTTATTTTCCTACCTTTTAATACCAAACGATTTCTTAGATAAAAATATAAAATATCTAATATTGATAACATCTGTCATACCATTAATAATGGTGGTATTCATTTAAAATCACATTATTTTCAATAAATAGAATCCAGGTATTGTACAATAACTGCCGTTAATTTTCCAGTACATATTTTCGTTTCAATAAGAACATGGAGACTACAGGTAATAATTTCATTAGCAGAAATTAGTTCAAAAATTTCAAATAAGTTCAAATATCTCACCACATAATCTGTGGTAGTACGCCAGCATCAGAATTCATTGACAATAAAATATATACTGAGAATATACACGGGAGCAACAAATAGCATAAACAAGACAGCAGCTGGAGACCACAATCTGTTGAAACAAAATGGCAGATTTAAGTGGGACCAAATCAAAGAAAATGGATATATATGATTAATGTGGATGACACTCTTAACATTTCATGGCAATTCACACGTTACATGCATTATAATCTACTTAAAGTTACTGACAAAATTAGAATGTGCTTGCAAGTATTCAGAGAATCATTGCTGCCAAATTATGCTTAGAGGCTTTCTTCTTTCCCTGAGCAGACCTTTCACTTTTAAAGGATATACACACAAATGCTCACACCTTCTACAGAAATCTGCACAACCAGTAGGGAACTAATAATTCACACCAGCTACCTTAATTAAAACTCAAAACCTTTCAAAAACATCAAAACCATACACAGAACACAGAACACACCCAAGCAAAAATTTCAGACTTTGAACTTAAGAGCTCTGTAATAACCATAACATGCCTTCTTATTCTCTGTTCCCTTTTAACAAATGATTTATTATCTTAAAACATGAAAAAAAGAATTAGAGATTGGATAAAAAGAAGAAAACAATTGTGAAAATGTACATAAATTATTGATAAGAATGAAATAAAGCAGTATAAATAAATAAATGTTTGTTCTAGTTTTCTATATTAATTAGTAAAAATCTAGACTTCCACTATACACGATCATGATATTGATGTACTATGAGCCTGATTATGAATATAATTTGTACCAGGCTATCCCATCCATGTTAATTTGGAAAAAACATAATACATGCTATTTCAAGCTGCATTTTTCTACAACAATCAATCATTGAAAATCTCTTTACTTGTGGTGCATGGACCTGCCTGTAAATTAGTGGGACATGTATGTAAGCAATTAATTAATTTGAACATCTGCAGTAAAAAGATATAACTACGAGACAAGAGGAAGTGTATTGGAAATAAGATAGAGGCCACTGTATTTTAGAATATCGCAAGTTCTACTCTAGACACTTAAGTATTTTATTTTCTACTTCTTTCTAATAGTTTTTGAGGTAATTATAAATAGGTAAAAGTTCTAGATTGGCAACTTGAAGCCGTATCTACACTGTATGAGATTGCCACCATGACTATTACAAAAATCAATCTGCTTTTCTATATATACCAGATAACTATTCCCATTTCCCCTTTACTTTAATACCTTCTCATAAAAAATTCAGATAACTCGAACTCAGCATAACTTGAACATTCGGTATGTTGAACCTTCGTTGCTCCCATTGGAAGGGTTGTGAGGTGCCACACTCATTGTAACAAAAAATTATCAGACTTTTTTATTGTAATATTGTAAAACCTATAGTAGCAACAGATTCTGCATGATATATCTTTTCTTTCAACTATATTATTCCAATATTTCAATTATATTTAGCAGGTTCCTCGTTCCTTGTTAAGTCAAACCTAAAGTCTGTTTCTTGTGAAAATTTAAGTTAGCAAGATAATTGCTTAACTCAAGCATTCTCTATCTCAAACTAATTTGCCTGGTCCCTTGGAGGTTTGAGTTAAACGGACTATACAGTATGCTTTTTAATGATCTCATCAAAGTCTGTTATCATGATGGTTTGTCAATTCTTGTTGCATCTTGGACCATTATAATCAGTTGGGGTAAATACGACATTGATTTAAGTGGGGTAAAAACAAACAATGAAATTTTCATAGGTTAAAACCTTCCAGATACAATTTATAAATACTTCATTGATTAGAGAGAGGTCTGGTGTATATTTTGGCCAAGTATTTCTGATTTGGATGCAACCGTCTTGTAGAAATGTGCTGTAGAGTACGTACACATGTAAAATTGCAATAAAAAACTATTTCATGTATGTTTTTAACTCTCTATTTTAGCTTACTGGAAGATTTGGATTGATTTCTTTTAAATGCTGTTAAATTACTAATATATTAGGTTATAACTTGCCACAAAACAATTTCATTCTAGGCTAGCCATTGTTCTGTAATTGATATGTTTTATTTATATTTTATTGGAAAATGGGGTAAAAAAAGACATATTTTTTACCCCATCTTTTTTTTTAAAGTGTTCCTACTTCCCTTTCATGTCTCAAGAATTCCAAGAAATCACCTCCTATTCAAGTATCGGAATGAACTAACTTACTTTAAAAAAGTTTATCTAATATGTTTAAAGTTTGACTTAGTAAATAAGAATAACAAAACAACAATTTTTTTCTTTACGTTTTAAAAGATTACTGATGTCAATAGAATATTCTCTTTATTCAATTTCTATAAAAAGAACATTCTTTTAATAATAGCATTTAAAGGCTGTTTTCCACTTCAGAAAATATTCTGCAGAACGGAAAATATGCGCATGCAAAGAAAGAGAAATATTTCATATATATCTTTCTACGCATGCATATATTCCGTTATGTTTCCGTCCTGAAGAAAACTTTCTGGAGCAGAAAACGGTATTAAAGGGATTCTGAGGTAAAAATAGGTTGATCTCATATTGAAGAGCTTGAAAAATAAATAATACGGTTCTAAGATATCCAAGATATCCAAGCTTTTTGAAGATATTGGTTTTGGGTAATTTATGCGAAAATTATGACATCATCTTTGAGTATACCATATATGGTAATGCACTTTATTGCTAATATCTCCACAAATACTACTACTTGGTGCTTAAAACTTTGCAGTAATGTTGGTTAGAATAAATTACATCTTTAGAAGCAAAAATTATATTTCCAAATTGTACCTGTAGCTAGTTCCAGGCTACTTTATCTTTTTGCTTACATTGGTTTATACAGACAATGAGTTATTGCTCATGACAAAAAATATTCAAAAATCTATAATTTATTTTATCCCACAAGATGATATCATAATTTTCGCATAACTTACTTTATGTCGGTTTCTCTAAAAATCTTAAAACTGTAATATCTTGAGAACTATTAAAGATTTTTACACGAAATAAAAAGTGGTGTTATTTAATTTTCAAGCTTTTTAATATGAGACTAACTTGTATTTTTACCTCGAAATCCCTTTAAATGTTAACTTAATAAATTAAGTGTAATGTTTATAAGTACATTTAAGACAAATGCATTAAGTGAAAGTATACTTTATTTATTATACATGGTGTATATATAATGATATGATGTGTAATGATATTATGTATGATATATAATGTGTGTATGCAATTCATATCCACTGTGGATATTTAAAAAAGGTGTTTCAAATGTTTATTTGAACTGAAACTTTACTATCTTAATAAAGACATATTTCAAACACGTATAATGTGTGTATACAAATCATATTTATGTGCTTAGGTTTAATTTTAGGTTTAGTGGGCTCCTTTCAATGAATTTGTGTTGTCTATTGTGTAAATTGACAAGTCAAGCGGAGCGCTAGAAAATCTTGAAAAATGCAGAATTTAAGAATGCGAATCACTTGAAAATCTTAAATAATGTGGAACTAAAGAATGCTAATTCGGAGTAAATTAGCATTCTTTAATTCCGCATTTTTTCTTACGTATTTTATTTTCTTCCGCATTTGTTTCTTCCCTTAAGGTAGAATGTCATATCCAACAGCCAACTACCAAACAAATATAGTGTTTTCTATTTAGCCAACAAGCCAATGAACCATAAATTAGGTATAATCATGGTAAAGTGTTGCTTGTCAGTTTCTTATTAAAGACAAGTAAAGAAACTGTAGTATCATTTTTACACACAACTAGGACATATTAGGATTGATTCTAGAGTACCTGATATTAGCTGTTATTATTTTGACTGAATATAACAGAAGAAATTGCTGAAATACGAGACCATATTTAGTCAGATCCTGCCGCTCATGCTAAAACAAACTGACGTCTTTTCCCGCTGCCTTGTCTTCATGGTGAGACCAATAAGTCTATTTTGGAGGTCCATGCAATGCAATGGTTTATCACCAAGAAAGTGTAGGAAAATAACAGATCATAGTTTATGTCTTTATATTATACTCTTCCTAAGGGATGCACAGTAGCTATGCACAGTAACGGGGCATAATAAATATATATTATATATTATGTCAGTTGCCTTTAATATGGCTCAAAATTCCCTCGTTCACAGTGATTATTCCCTCTTTTTAACCAAAAGGATGTACTGTAGTGTTGTAATATATAAACAAGTCAGTTAAATTCTTTACAATTTTGCCACTTGTATTTAATTTTTCATTCATGATAGTGACCTTCATTTGAGTCCCAGCTAAAGTAATCCTTCAAACTTAGAAAGAATGAACAAAATCTTAAAAATAATGAATAATGACATCATCATTTTTAAAGAAAATCATTATATGAATGGATAATCAAGCACAGATGGTATCACTCTTGCTCGCCTAGTCTTAAATTTAAAGATGCATCAAATATGGAAAAAGTTAATTAATCTCTATGACACTTTAGTGATTATAACCACTATTCATTATAGGGCAAAGCAGAATATCTCGTTAAGTGGCAAGGTTACTCATCAAAGTAAGTACATAAATATTTTTATTTGTATAATACCTTATAAAATTAATTTCGTGAGGAGTAAATTTCCGCACAAGTAAAATTTTGCGTCTTTCACGAATAGACAATTTTTTCATTTCACTAGAATTTAATTTACGCATGTTTTTATCAGAGACATTTCATGAGAATTAAATTTTGCGAATGACAAAGATAAACAAGGACATTAAATAATTTTATTTAGCTCTAAAGAAATATCAACAAAGGGGTCATACATTTAAGGATGTAGCAGAAATGATCAGTAATTGTTTTAAAAATTCATTTTTCCTCTTGAAAAAATTGAATTTTTTTTATAGATATTGCAAGATTTTATTTTTGCGAATTGAAAAATTCAAAGTTATTTGTGAGAATTTAATTTTGCAACTGTAAGGTTTTCAGAATTCACTCTTCTTTTTCATATACTGAACAATCGCAAAGAAATCCCATCACACAATTTTTCTTCAATCTCTTGCGATTCGAATGTCAAAATACATGATTCGGGAATGCTTCCAATCTAAAAACCTTAATTTAAAACATCCAAAATAAGCACTTTGTAAGGGACCTGAAACTAACGCCTCTTAAAAAATGAGATCATACTAACTACAGCGCTTATTTGACGCTAATATTGCGCTTATTTTCTTGATGCATATTAAGCGTCTAGTGAGAAGTTTAACGAAATATCAACAGTAAAAAACCGGTTCAAAGTTGTGTCCGAAAAGAAGTTAAACATTAAGGGCAAAAGTCAACAATATGGGTCTAAAGAAATGTTTACTCCCTTCGGCACCTTTTCTATGGCACGTGTAATGCCTGCTAATCTCCATCCTGATCATACTTTCCTTCTTCACTTTTGATATGCAAAATATTATATTCATGGCATTTGCACGTCATCGTTTTAAAGTTAACAGTCTTAAGTCGATGTCAATTATTGTCACATCTTTTTTTCTGGATTTGCTAGTTACTCATTGGTTATGCATGATGTGAAATAATCACTAAATGCATGTTTCTCAATTTTTTTGAATGAGGTATTGGTAGTTAGATCAAATGGCTGTAAGAGGAGAGTCATATTTTTTGGAACCATGATTGATACATACATGTACTGTTTCCATCTCTTTTTTCATATTCAATAGAATTGAAGAAATATTTTGATAAAATGGTCATTGCAAAAATTGAGTTAATTTTGTCATGGGTTAATTTTGTATAATAAGATATATTCTTTCAGTGCTCAAGGATGGGAGAAAAAACATTTTAACTCTATATTTTTATACTTTTTGGGGGGTGAGGGGGGGGGGTGGTGCATAACCCCACTCCACACAATTAACATTTTAGCACAATTATTTTCTTGATTAGGCAGTTCTTAAAACTTCTCCGTTTGCCTTAACTCAACTGACCCGAAAATAAAATCTTTCAAACACAGATTGTTTCAGATAAATTCAGCTGAGAACCTTGGGTATAATACTTAAGGCTCTGCTACTTAGTATATAAAGGTGGAGCTTGAAGAAAAGATGAGTTATAAATCTCTAATCAAGTATACCAATTGCATAAAGCTTTGATTTTAATAAATATGCATGAATTTGAAATTTTATGTCAAAACTTTTGCAAGTGTCAAAATAAGTCAATTTATACATCTGTGAACTAAGCTATTATGACAATGAACTTACGCTTTTAGTAGATACTTCAAGCTTGAATATAGCTGCTGCACATCACCAGAGTGGTTTTTTTTTAAATATAGTTTTCAGCTTTGAAACTTAGAACTACTTAGTAACACTCCACCGATGATGTCTGGAAATGAATTATACATAGTTGGCAAGGGGTTGTATTCCACCTATGCCAATGGTGTCCCCGGTTTTGAGTTACTAGCAAAATGTCCTACCCCCACCCCCTTTTAACTCAATGACAGCCCCCATCCTAACTTACACCACACAACACACCCTCCATTCTCAAAAGTCGGTGTATTTTGTTATATTTTTTTTTTCAAACTACCTTTGGTCTATGAATCTAAGATTTTTTTTTCTAAATTTATGTATTTCCTATGCTCACCGTGTGGGGGCCATCTTGTTTGCTTGTTTTGCCACTTATTGACATTTTTGGATTCTGAAATTTTCTGGGTGTGTTCAGGGTGTGTCACTTATCCATTTGACATAGATATTGAAATTTTGACTAAAAATAGGTGATTATGTAGCTACCTTTAAGGTTGATTTCCACGAGGCAAAGAAATAAAACACACCATTTGCATATCGTCTCTTACATTAAATCCTTGAAGTTGTCCATGCTGTTATACTTAATAAACCGGTCTGAACTTTATTCCCAGGATGTCTTTCAGTAGACATTATTTTCTTCGTAACTCAACTGATATTTGCAGTAAGTTTGCAAGCTTTAATTAATTTTCGAAATATATGCTCAAAAATGTAATGCAAATATCCGTTATTGCTACACAGAATCTGATGCAAATTCTTCAGGCTAGTAGAATTCTTTCAAGATTCTATAAGCAAGATAACTGTTGGACATCACCTGTGGAGGAGTGTTTTTTGAGTCCGACCATTATTTTGAAGTTTTGTATTATGTTCTATTTGTTTAGATTTAACACATGGGAGCCAGTTGAAAATATTCTTGATGAGAGATTACTACAAAGTTATAAAACACTGTAAGTATACACTTTTATGGTAACACTGTAAGTATACACTTTTATGGTAACATTGTAAGTGCTCACCTTTATGGTAACACTGTAAGTATCCACCTTTATGGTAACACTGTAAGTACACACCTTTATGGTAACATTGTAAGTACACACCTTTATGGTAACACTGTAAGTACACACCTTTATGGTAACACTGTAAGTATACACCTTTATGGTAACACTGTAAGTATACACCTTTATGGTAACACTGTAAGTACACACCTTTATGGTAACACTGTAAGTATCCACCTTTATGGTAACACTGTAAGTACACACCTTTATGGTAACACTGTAAATATGTACCTTTATGGTAACACTGTAAGTATACACTTTTATGGTAACACCGTAAATGTGCACCTTTATGATGTGTTTTTGCTTCATTCGCTATAGTTGCCCTGCAACCAAAAATTAAAAAAAACAAACTTTGCACATGCGTAGATACTCATTCACTCCGCACAACAAATTTGCTTGAAGCGGAAACTTTTTTATAAATGTTGGGTATGTATTGAACAATACCCGGTATATTACTGTAATTTCTCATTTTTAATGTTGATAATTGTGAGAGTAAAGGATTTAGGTAATTATGTTTTGGAGCAATGTCCTTTTATAAAATGCTTAGACGGCTTAAAAACCTTTTAGGGTTTGCAAGAATTAGTTTTTCAGAATAGATTATTGATAAAAACTGTGTAGTTGTTGATTGGTTTCTTTAATACAAACCAATCAAATGCAAGATCGTTAATAGAACACTCTTCTTCAGCATTAACTATAAATTCTCATTAGCAGTGGTCGAACTAAGAGTAAATAATTACTGTGGAGGAGGGTATTCAGTGGTCGAAATAAGAGTAATTACTGTGGAGGAGGGTATTCAGTGGTCGGAATAAGAGTAATTACTGTGGAGGAGTAATTTTTGAGCATAGCTTCAGGCTTTGTGGTCGGAAGTAATACTAAAAAATCACTCTCCTACGGTGAATATATACTCTTATTTCAACCACTGATCATCCCTATCTGTCTTAGCCATCCTTCATCACGTGGTGGCAGGAAAAGAAAACGAGGTGGAGGACCAGGTAGATGGGGAAAGAAACCAAAAACTGACGTAAGTTTTACACATTTTGAAATTACAATCTTATAATACAAGCTTGAATAGTACCTGCGAAGAAGAGCTTGGGGACCTTGTAACCAGTGGTCAAAAACTTGTTCAAAGTGTAAAGACGTCTTCACTTTAGACTTTGGACAAGTTTTTGCCCACCTTCTCCACAACGAGTAACCCTTTACACATATATTTAACTAACTTTGACCCTTATTAATAAGCATTTAGCTTGGTTGAAAACTTGTCAGAGCAAATCTTGAGTTAGTATAGATTCTATGACAACAACAAAAATGTAAGAACGCTAAAAAGTATTTTATCAAAGAGGTAGAATGAATAATGGTATCTTGCATCGGATTCTTTGCTTCCAAAAACCAATCAATTTCAAGTTCTTTGAATTTAGTCACTATGGGAGAGTGCTTTTGGACTTTAAAGTCTGCGCAACAATCACTCCTCCACAGTGATTATATTTTTTTGTCTTTCAATTACTGCACTATAAGCCTTGAAACAACTATCGGACATCAACTGCTGATGAGTATACTTACCTGTCCAACTGAAATCTGTACTCAAAAACACTCCTCTGCAGGTGATGTCCGACAGTTATTTGTAGGCTTTTTCTATAAATCTTTGTAGGATGATGGCTCAACTGAACTAGACGTAGAAGATGAAGATGGCGAAGTTTCAGTTTGTTCGGGTGATGAAGAAAATAATACAGTTTTAAATGACATCATAGAAGAAGATGAGCGAGGTGAAGATATCTCCATAACAACCGATAAGAAACCGCTGAGTAATAACCTAGACTTGCCAACGCAACCAAATGCGTCACATGCGCAACCAAACGCGTCACATGCGCAACCAAATGATAATATCGAAGAAAAGGATGTAGAGAGTTCTGTAGTTAAGCAAGATCAAACTGTAATTTCTCCTAAATTGAAAACTACTCAAAGTCCCAAATCTAAAAAAGAAAAGAAGCCAATAACCCCTTGTGAATGTTGGAAGAAACCATTAATTGATCAGATTGTTATAACGAATGTAACATCCAATGAATTGACGATTACAGTCAAAGAATGTTTAACTGATAAAGGTTTTTTCAGGAACAGATGAACACAGAAATGGTGCAACCCAAGGAACGTGACATCGTGAGGTCTAAGAGACGTTAAAATGGCGTCGTTTTGTGATCAGTTTTGACGTCTTAGATGACAGGGAAATCTCGTAAATAATTTGTTCAGTTTTGCATAACTGTGTGTCAATGATCGTTTTTCAGATGAACGCAAAAACTTTGTATAAAACTTATTATATATTCTCCATTTATGTAAATATGACGTAACGATGAAAATATTGAAAGACATTCACAGAGAATGCTATTCTCATCAATTTCTATTTTTCTGTATACAATGCGCTACTTCTCGAGCGATATCTACTGGTCCTTTCCTGATAGAATCTCTCTGATTCGAAACCACTCTAATTAGAAACCTCTCTTTAATTCGAAACCTCTCTAAATAGAAACCTCTCTAATTTGAAACCTCTCTAATTAGAAACCTCTCTGATTCGAAACCTCTCTAATTTTAAACCTCTCTAATTTCAGCACTTTTTACCTTTTACCAATTTTTTTCTTCTAAATACGCTCTAAAAAGTATTCTATTCGAGTTCAATCGCGAAAGTAAATCCACGCTTTTGTTTGTATACGTCTCTAACCACGATATAAGGTCAAACAAAACACAAAATAGCATAATGGTAATCATTATATGTTATCATCGGAGTGGTTCAGTTGTAATTCCCACGCACTGCGATCGTGGAGCTAGTTTACAAACCTATTGGCTACCAAGAGAGGGAATAAAAAAGCTTTTTACTGCAGACAATACATGTTGCGGAAAGAACGTTTATTTGAAAAAGAATTCTTAAATATGTTTTAATTATTCAGTCTAATTTTTTTACATCTGTCCGCTTTATGGAAAGACTTTTAGCTGAGAATATTCATTTGGTGCATACAAAAAGTGTCTTCTTATGGACTGTCCGCTATATAGAAAGTTCATCGTCACTGTTAAATCCAGGAGCTTACGGCGGAATATACGGCGGATATGCGGCGTTTTCTCCTGATATATTCTAGCAAACGACTTCTCTAGTCTACAACCCTTCACATAAATTATGAGACATTTTTCAAATTTCCACATATAATACACATACGGAAAATGACTATAAGAAGTCTCTAGTGATTTATCGAGTACTGTAGACTTCAGGCTTAGGATCTTAGGTCTTATTGTAAACTTGACAAATTCTGTTGTTTCTAGCAACCTAGTATCCAGACTCTTGGAACAAATTCCAATTTCGACACCATTCATCTTGCTATTCAAAATTTAAGGTTTTGAAGATCAAAATTTAAGGTTTTGAAGCCAAGTTGAAATTCCGAATTTTTTCACGCTTTTCACATTGTCTCGAATATTTATGTAAAGAAAAGAGTTATAGTTCTGTTCCAGTTTTATGTACTCATTTGTGTGTATAACAATAGATCAGATAGAGCTAATTAAATCCGTGCATAAAGAAACTGTGTGAAACTGTCGACCATGTTTCAGGGTTAATAAGGTGGATTGAGGGTTGTATCCCCTATCAAGAGAATGCTTAAGATCTGGAAAGGGTAAAAAAGTACCCCCTCTCCAAGTAGTGGTCTCGGCCTTGAGAGGGAGGAACGATTAAAAAAATAGTGACTAAAATGAATGGAAGCAATCTCCTTACTGGAAGTACAACTTTCAGAAATTCAGTATAACGTCACGAGTTTTTATAAGCATCAGTGAATTTTGCTGAGTCATGCGATTCCCTGATTTCAACTTTTAGGGCATGCTCTTCCTTTTCAAACATTTGATTTTTCGTAATATATACACAACTATTTTCATATACTCGGAGAGATCTTATGACAGAAGTCTTGAAATAATGGCAAATAATGGAGGAGAAATGTTTGAGCATAGTTTCAGGCTAAAAGTTTAATTGATGGATTTCATTGTAACAACACAGTGGGCACACGACGTCAGAACAACGTCCGTCAAAACGACGTGGCGACGTCGTTTTGACGTTATTTGGACGTCGTGTGCCGATAGAGAAAGAAACTTGACACTCCATGACATAGAGTAAATCTCCAAATATGTAACTCCAGGAATTATATCGCAAATATTTATTGGTGGGCTTCGTGTAGACTGCTTACGTCAGTCGTAAAAAGATGAGATTATGTTTGATTCCACCAGACTAATATATATATACTACGTGCTCGATTTTCGTTATAAACGGCCAATTTTCGTTAGCTACAGATAATGTCAGTTATATAATGCGAAGTTTCGTTACTTTATTTTAAATACCGTTATCTCCGCATAACGGGAGTTTTATTAATGTAACGAAATGTTTAGATTTGTTTTTCATGATAAAACCGTT